>JACAVU010000002.1:64181933-64411254 GCA_014183005.1 Castanea mollissima | reverse complement strand
TATTGCTCTACTCTTTGTGACCATTTTTCTTGTTTCTATGTTTTTTTTCCTCTTTGTTTTCTAGGATTTGCATTGCATAACATTCATGCATTTCATTCTAGGATGTTTTTGTTAATTTTCTTTAAAAAAAAAAGGAAGCAAAATGTGTTTTGCATTTATTTTCTTGGTTTTTGAAAACAAGGTTGGTCAATTTATTTACACATCACTTGTCTATGTACTGTGTTTAGCTTGGATGAGCTTATTTCTTGCATTTTACTAGTTGAAGCTTTGTAGTGCATGTTGTGTGGGAAGATATTTGTAGTTTTTGACTACTTTGTCGTGATCTTGAAGTCACGAGTCTTTGACTGGCGGACTTGAATCATTTGAGAAAGACATAAATAGCCATCTCACCATTGTTCACTAGCCAATCATGAACACCAGTGTAGCACATGCACAAAAAGAACATAAGATGTAGTCTCAGTTAAATGTTAAAATTTGGTGTGTATATTATTGAACTTAATGTTAAATCATATAAATAAAATTGGTGTGTACATTATCCCGGCTATCTTTAATAAGTTTCTGAACAATTAAAATCTGTGTACATTATGAGGCAAACTTAAGAAACTTACATGATTGCAAGCTTATAATCTAGGTAATGTGAGAGTTATATGATGTAACTCTTTAGGTGATAGTCTCTTTTAAATTCTTTGTGATGAATTTTGAAGACTTTGTGGTTGATTTTTACTTACATATCACCTCATATGTATCTCAAGTTTTTTGCTAGTTGCACACACTACACAAGTTATTCTTTGCTAAACTTTGTACATGTTATTATGTGTGTTTTTGGTCTGATGAACCAAGTTTGAAAATGCCTTGAGTATTTTGTGAAATCATTTTGATGCTTTCAAGGAAAAAGTTTGGAAAATCTTAATTTTGGGAATCTGGGTTTAAAAAACTTGTGTTTTTGAAAAGCATTTAATCTCATCCTCATGCATTTTATTCATAGTATTCAATGCTTTGAGGAGTTTTGCATCAAATTGCTTTAGTTTTTCAAAAATTGTGTCTTCCAGAATTTCGACCGGTCGAATTTATTTTTCGATCGATTGAAGTTGCAATTAAATTTTTTGGTCAGCCACTGTCTGTTTCGATCGGTGCTCGATTGGTTTTCGATCAATCGAAGCATTTTCGATCGATTGAATATGTTTTTCGATCAATCGAAAATCATGTAGAGATTTTTTTAAAATAGATTTCTTCTCACGTGTTCATCCACTTTTCAAAAAGTTTTTCAACTTTTCTCTCTCTATACGAACTGGTCAAATTTTTGTCGTTTTCTTCCATTCTTTTTGCAAGGTTTTCCTCTCCAAAGGCCGGTAAGACCTTTATACCATTCCTTTTGCATTTTATTTCATGTTACAGGTATAAATTCATGCATTTAAAGGACATTTTTAGACCTAAGCATTTTTGGGTTTTCGTTGATTCAAGCCATAAATTTGAAATTGATTGATGGTTTTTGTCATACAATGCTATAATCATGATCCATGTTGTTTGATTTGATCAATTTGGTGTTTTGTGAAGGATTCAAAATTCTAGGGCATGTTTTGTTTTGAATTGGGGACTTTGTTCAATTTGAGTTTGATTAATGAAATTGGCTTGTTGATTTGATGTAATTGATCATTCTAAAATATTCTCCACCTTATGTGATGATCAATTGGGCAATTGGGCAAATTTTCTACAAGCGATTATTTGAAAATTTTGGAGTTTTTGTTTTAAACTCTAAGCTCAAGCCAATTTTGTGTTTCTAAACTTACAAATTTAAACTTGTTGTCACCACATTAGAGCATGCATCATGACATTTATCTGTTCATGCATCATATAGATTTTTTATTGTGCTAACTTGTAGTCTGTCCTTATGTTTTGTTTTTGTTCTTTCTCTTGTGTCTCTATTTCTTACTCTAGCATCATGCCTAGGAAGACTAGAGCCAATAGGTCATCCACCTCTACTTCTGATCCTTCCTTTGAGACCTTTGAGACCCTTAACACTAAGAGGAAGATTTGGGCTGAGCGTAGGGTTCTGTTAGATGAGATTGATCCAGCCATTAGGGAAACTTTGAGCATCGAGGCTAGTTGTCTCTTTTGAATTTTGATTTTCCTCCTCCAGCCATCTTGATTTGAGAGTTCTATTCGAACCCCTCTATTCACCCCTATGATTTCGGCACTCTTGGGAGGAGATGGATTCGTGGTGAGGCGTACACCATTACCCCTTCGATAGTGGCTGATGCTCTTGGGGTGCCTCTTGTTCAGCATTTGGTTTACCCCTATGATGAGTTTCCTCCCCTAGACGACATCATGTCCTACATCATTGGTATTTCTATCCGGTGGGGTTCTGATCCTCGGATCACTTCTGCTGAGTTCATTGAGTCTACCTATCTTATTTTTAGGATAGCGTGTCATTCTTTATGACCTATTTCGCATCTGCACACCATTCCTTTGGAGCGATGTAAATTTTTGTATGCTCTTGTTACAAATGCTCCTATTAGTTTTCCTCATCTGTTTCTTCGCTCCTTGAACGAAGTTTATAGGAGTTCCTCTACTACTTATGCTCTTTTTCATCTTATTTTCATTCATAGGATTTTGTTATTTTTAGGATTGTCTGACTTCCCCGTTTCTGAGCCCATTTATGTTATTGCTCCCATCGGTGCCACTTTTCTTAGGCAGAGGGCTGCTCAGATGAGAGAGTGCTTTAAACGTCCTAGAGTTGAGTCTTCTGGTACCGTACTCCCTTCTTCTTCTACAGGTGTTCCTTTTGGTGAAGAATTTGTTAATCTTGTTGGAGATGCTACTGCTGATGTTCCTTCACCATCGACTTCAGATGACTTTGACATTTGTCGTACTTTGGAGTCTGTCGTGATCGTTCAGGCGGCTCATGGTTAGATTTTGGTGGACATTTTAGATGAGATCCGTGCTTTGCTAGCAGACTTGGCGCTTCTTAGATGTTCATCTTCACCACCTCCTTTTGATGATGGATTTTGATTTGTTCTTTGGCATTCCGTCACAAAAAGGGGGAGTAGATTGTATGTCTTAGGGGAGTTTTGGGTTTGGGACTTTGTTCTTTGGTAGCATGTGGAGATTAGATTGTATCTAGGTGCTTCACTGTGTATTTATTGTTTTTGGCTCTTGTAGTATTCTTGTTAAGGGGAGTTTTTCATTTCATTTTATTTTATTGGATATGTTTCTTGTTTCACTGCTTATAGACTTATGATTATTGAGTTATTCTTTGATGTTCGTCTATATTTTGTGTTTTGTCAAATCAAGTTTTTTATTATTTTGTACTTGTATTTTCCACACATGCATTTCTGCGTTTTGTTTAGTGTTTCTGGAAATATACAAGTTGATTCAATTGAGTTGCTGTCTATACTTGCAACTGATAGATAGTAGTTACGATTGGATTTGGTATAATGAGCATATTTTTTGTAAAGGGCTTTTCTTTGTAAACTTTGAGCTTTTAGTTGTGTTTTGTCATGGATTGTTAAAGGGGGAGTTTGTTAGGTTCTAAGTTCTTAGGAACTAATGTATTAGAACTCTAATATGTATTGTTGGCAAACCATGATCAAAACAAGTGTCTAGTTGTGTTTTAGACTTGCTCAAAATATGTGATTTATGTAAAGTTGGAATCGAGTTAACTGCAGAAGTTACTGTGCATTTCTACCTGACTCGATCGATCGAGAATTAGAGTCGACCAATCGAAAGTCATGCAGATTGTTTTTTCTGCAGAATTTCCAACTCAGCCCTAAGTCTATATGACGTGTAGGGTTTTATGTTTTGCCCTAGGTATAAAAGACAAACCCTAGTCACGTTTTTGATGTTGCTCATATTACTGTTTGTGTGAATCTCTTGTGAGATCTAAGAGGTGCTTATCTTCACACAAGCTTTGGATTATCAAGAAGGAGATTACTTTAAGAACCTGATGATTATTCAGTTGCTGCATTAAGAGCTTAAAGATACACAAGCGGGAGTGCTTGTACTTGCTGGAGAATTCGAGAAAGAAGGAGTCCATGGTCTCGGAGCTTGCATGTGGTCGTGTCAATAAGTTCTATTGGTGGGTAGCAATAAGATCTTAGTGGTTTAAGTCGCTATTGTACAACTTTAATTCTTTCATAGTGGACTCAGGTTTACCTTGAGGATAGCTAGGTTAAATCCTTTCTAGGTTTTTTACCGGTTTAGTTTTTTTGGGTCATCATATCTTTGTATTTTTATATTCTGTATTTTACATTGATATTTTTATATGATTGTGTTAACCTAGATCTGGAATTTGAATTAAGTAATAACTTGGCTTGTTAACTAGGTTAATCCAATTGTGGTTTAAGGGGGTCTAAATAAACTCAACACATGGGAATAAGAGGGAGTTGCCATGTGAAGTTGAGATCAATAAGTCAAGGAGTTCCGATCGGTACTTTCCCTATTGTTAGTTAGTTAGCTAGTTAGTATGTTTTTGTTTTGTAGTTTTTTGTATTTATTTTTTTACGTTCCTAATAGATATGTTCCATCTACATGCTGCATGGGAATGTTAAATGCAACTATTTCTTGTGTGTAATTTCTTAAGAAATATTTAAAAAAAAAAAAAAAAACTTTTAGGCCGCAGTAGCCAATTATTTCTTCACAAGCAGACTTTTTGAAATTTTAATTAAAATATTATTATTTTATATGAAAAAAAAAATGAAAGGACCTATACTATAATATGTGGATGATATCTAAGAATGAAACTATATTTTATTTCGGGTATGTGATGCAAGTTAAATGACTACATTCTAGAATTTTAAACGGTATGCATGAAAAACACGATTCGACATGAAATTTTCAAAAAAATTCATTAAAATGCACTTTATTGAGTTATTCACATTTTGAACAAATACCCAAGAAAACTTCTCAAATAAATTGAGATAAAAAACTAATCTACCTTGACATCTGTTGGGTCCCAATCTAGTCTCATATGAATTAAAAAAAAAACAATTTTTTTTTTTTTTTTTTTTTGAGAATCAATATGTACATGTTTTAATCAATATGTACATGTTTCACAATTCAAGAAAATCTCTTCTTTTCTTTGCCCTCGTATAGACACTGCACCTTTTAAAAAAAAAAAAAATTATCCTTCCTCTCGTGTGCTTGTACTATCATTGCCTTCTCCTAATTATATTTGAAACAAGAGACCAAAACTACGCTAACAATAACACGCCCAAACAATTGGGCCTTTACCATGTGGGCTGGACCGATGGTGCCAGTGCAATGTGCACAGTGCACCCAACAACATCAAATTCTGTTCATCTAAGGGGTCCAAAATGGGGATATATCCCTTTTAGTCAAACTTTTCAGCAAAATATTTTCTATCTGAAACTATTTAGAGATATACCCCTATTTTAAACTCGATTTTTAAAAAATCGAGTTTCAATAAGAAACTTAATTTGCCAAAAATTGAGTTACAGACAATCAAACTTTAAAAATAAAAAAATAAAAAAAATTGCATGGAACTAGTGTTTGGCTAAAATGGGTAAAACCTAATTTTGGCCCATTTAATGGTTCATAACTTTTAGGGCTTTTATTTGTTTTTGAACTCGCTTTTTTATATCTATTTCGCACATGCACTTTTATATTTTAAACTAGTCGCAAACCCATATGATGCATGGAAATATACAATTTTTCTTAATATGATATTTTTTTCCCAAATCTCCATTTCTACAAATATATCATTTTTTTTTTTCATATTCGATATTTACAACCTAATAATAATGGAGGGGCATGCCAATACAATGTTAGATTTCTGCTTTTTCTTCATGTGATGGGATTGTATCATATTTTAATTCTTTTGAATTTTTAGGTGCACCCTTTGTACCAGTTACATGTATTCATAATTCCTAAAAGTTATGTCTAGTTAGTTACCAACAGAAAATGATAAAAGCAAAAAATAAAAATAAAAATAAAGTAAGGTTTAATAGGTTAGAATCATTATTTACAAAAAGGTAAATAAATAAAATATGTTTTAAACAAACCTTACTTCAATAAAATGATCAAATTTAATAGACCCTCACTTATAACAATTTCCATCAAAGATCAAATTGTCAAATAGTAATGTGCTATTGATTCCACCCATATCCACCACCCATGTCCACTACACACATTCATCCATGTGTCCATATACAAATCACCCATTTGTTATTACATTCATTTTATCAATGTTCAGAATTTCCATAGAAAATCAAAATAGTGAGCATATAAATTATAACTAAGTGAGTCACTTGTATTGCCATGACATTGTGGTCAAAGTTTTTGGCAAACTTGTTGAACTCAGCCAATTGTTTTTGCCTTGGAGAAGATGACTATTAGCATTCTAGGTCATGAACTTTAAATGGCTATGAGAAATTATCAGATTGTATTAGCTGCTATGCCCTATCAATGCTTGGATGGCAGAAAATGCCACATCAGCTTTTAAAAATATTTTTTTTATGTACCAATGTTTTTTCCTTTCTTTATTTGTCCTTTCTATTTTCTTACATTTTCACTAATCAAACAAATTTTCATTTTTCTTTCTCCCAATGTTCTTCCCAAACCCAAAATATGTAGTTACTTGAGGAGTTTTAGGAAGATACATATAAACTTAACAATTAAGACATATGTAGAATGAAATCACCAACACTCATTATTTTATCGGTAAAAGCATCCTCCAGCTCGTTAGCAAGTAAATATCTAAGTACAAGCACTATATGTGCACAAAATTGAATCATTTGAGAATCTCCATGAGGCCTTGACAGAAACCACAATACCAATCGACCAACTAAATTATTCTAAACAGGCAGATTGCTCTACTAATATTTCCAAGCACAATACCCATAACAAAATAGGACCCAGATTCAAACACCAAAATCACTACACCTACAAAGAAATATACAGCAAGAGAGCCCGAAAATTGAAACCCATTTCTAGTCCATGTACCCATTTTGCAAATCTTGCCTAAAACAAAACCCATTTCGCAAATTGGTGGAGGTAGTAGATAGTCATTTATTTACCACAAACCCAGCAAAGTTCATTTGAATCAAAGTTGAGATCCTTGAATCATTGAGAATTTTTTTTTTTTTTTTTTTTTTTTGTACTTGTTTCTCTAACTCAATTCTTAGAGAAAAACAAAAACCAAAACGAAAACATCACATTGAAGTTAATTATCAATTAGAAAAACATAATAGCAAATATATTGAGAGTAACATTCCTGCAGTCTCGAGAAGGGTAACTACAAAGCAATTTATAACAAACATGATCAAATGCCATCAATTTTGAAAAGCTAAAAATATATTCAAATATTTTTGAGACCATGAAAACTCAAACTCGTTCATCATCAAATCCCAAAATTGAATTACATTTTTTTTTCCTAGTTATGAGATGGAAATTAAAAAAAATAAAAATAAATAACAAAACTCAGTTTGAGTTCATACCCTTTGGAAATGAGCTACTAAGGTTCGCCTCCCATGTGCTTCAGTTTCGTTCACAAGCTCTAGAGTCACTCTCTTCTTTTGCACTCATTTGATTGGGTTTTGGCAATGGACTTGAGCCATGACCAAAAGAACGGGAAAAACACTCAAGAAACTATCCCATTGTAGGCCATACTGATCAATTTGTGGAGAGAACAATTGAAAATTTATAAAGAAAAAAAAAAGGAGGTGAGGAGTTGAGGAGGTTTCAATCTACCAATGGCTATCAAAATAATAACGGAAAAAAAATTGAAAATTTATAGAGAAAAAAAAAGACGAGGAGGTGAGGAGGTTGCAATCTACCAGTGACTATCAAAATTCCATAAAATAATGGCATTTGAAGAATCTGGGCTAATGGAGAGACACATAGTAAAGTTGAAAATAAGGCAACACTTGAATTTAAAGAGATGGTCAATAAATGTCAATTGGTAAATGAAAAAATTAAAAATTAAAAAGAAAAAAAAAAACGATGATGTGGCTTAATTGGAGTGTAGCAACAATTAATGCTACGCTTCAACTTTTAGATATATGAATTTAGAGAGATGGTCAATAAATGTCAATTGGTAAATAAAAAAATCAAAAAGAAAAAGAAAATAAACGATGATGTGGCGTTGATGTGGCTTAACTGAAACATAGCAACAATTAATACTACGTTTCAGTTTTTAAATATATATAGTTATAGATATAGATAAGAACATTTTTTTTTCTACTTTTTAAAATGAGTATATTGATTTTAGCATTAATTGTGGAAATGTATATGAAATGGAGTGAAAAAATAATTAGTCTAAATATTTAGTGAAAAAATAATTTTTTTTAGGATAATGTGAAAAAATAATTAGTCTAACTTTTATGATATGGTGGATATAAATGATACCTATTATAGAAATTCTAAATTTCTAATAACAAAAATAATGTGAAAATAAAGAAGAAAATAATTCAACTACCTTCCTAGAGATGGATCATGGAAGCTTCCATGGGGCCATGGTGTTGTTTGATGCTGAAATGTTAATTGTTGAGAAGAAAGGTTGCGAGTTTTTCACAAGCCTTTATAGTGACCTTGTGTGTGAATGCAACCCATTGGGTATCTAGTTTCAAAATATTTTGCTACAAGCCTACAAACTCGAGCACGTTGACAAATGAATATCGTTTCACGTTTGAGTCAATATAGGCTGCTTTGAATTTAAGTAATAGAAAGTTCAACTATGCAGCTCTTTAAGAAAAGAATGAAAAGAAGCAATGACTGAATGATGCTCCTGGCATCTAAAATCTTCATTCTCAGCATTGAACAAGTTATGGGACGTGTTCGAAATACATGTATGTCCGTTTTTATAGTCTTGCTATTTTGCGTTTGTTTAGAATTTGGTTCTGCCACAGACACCATCACAGCTTCTCAACCCATCAAAGACCCTGACTATATAATCTCCAATGGGAGTGCTTCAACCTGGGATTCTTCAGCCCAGAAAATTCTACCAATCGATATGTTGGAATATGGTATAATAACATTTCTATATTCACAGTTGTATGGGTAGCTAACAGACAGAAACCTCTCAGGGATTCTAATGGGGTTCTTACTATATCTAAGGACGGAGTTCTTGTGGTACTAAATGGAGAAAAGGTGGTAATTTGGTCAGCGAATGTTACAAACTCTGCTCCCAATTCAAGTGCCCAGCTTTTGGATTCAGGGAACCTTGTCTTGCAAGAAAACACTACAGGGACAATCATATGGGAGAGTTTCCAATATCCTTCCGATACATTCTTGCCAAAGATGAAGCTTAGTGCTAATGTTAGAACAGGCAAGAAAGTGGAGATTACATCTTGGAAAAGCCCTTCTGATCCATCCATTGGAATCTTCTCTGTCAATATTCAACCTCTTGGTCTTCCTCAAGTATTCATTTGGAACAACGGTAGCCCATACTGGCGCAGTGGTCAATGGAACGGTCGGATCTTCATTGGAGTACCGCATATGAATTCTGTATATCTTAACGGATTCAGGTTTGTAGATGATCAAGATGGGAATTTTTATCTAATTTTTGATTATGCAGACAAGGCTATCTCGGTAAATTATGCCTTGAATTCACAAGGGAATCTAGTCGAAAAAGATTTGTATAATGGGAGAGAGAATTCTTGGTGGTCAGCTTTGCAGACTATGTGTGATATTTATGGCAAGTGTGGGGCATTCGGAACCTGTAATCCAAACAAATCACCAATTTGCAGCTGCTTCCAGGGGTTCGAGCCAAATAATACCAAAGAATGGAATCGAGGAAATTGGACTAGTGGATGTGTTAGGAGGACGCAGTTACAGTGTGAGAGGGTGAACACTGGTGGTGGAGAAGGCAAAAAAGATGGTTTTTTGAATTTGAAGATGATGAAAGTGCCAGACAATGCAGTTTGGTCAAGTGCTTTTGAAAACAAATGCAGGGAGCAATGCTTGGAGAATTGTTCTTGTATAGCATATGCATATGACACTGGTATTGGCTGTATGTCTTGGACAAATAAACTAATTGATACACAGCAATTCTCCAGTTCTGGAGTTGATCTTTACATTCGTGTGGCCTACTCAGAACTTGGTAAGCTGTTTTTGTTTTATACTTTAATGTGAAAATTAGGCTTCAAAATATCCACAAATGTTCCTGGTGCTAGGTTACCTAGTCTTTTAACTTCAACCAAGCAAATCAGTGTAAAAAGACTCTTTATTTAACACCGTTTTGCTGCCTATTTTTTTTTACAGGTAAAGTGGGAGATACGAAAAAAATTGTCACAATCACAGTGACCACAGGAACAATTTTCCTTTCCATCTGCTCTTATTTATTGTGGAGGTGGATGGCAAAACAAAAAGGTAATATTCCCACTTAAATTAGCTCAGTGGACTAGTAAATGTTGCTATATATTTCATTACTGACCACTATAGTGGACATTAGCAAGGGAAAAGAAAGCAAGGGAGATCTTATTGTTCAACAGAGAAGAAGCACAACCAAAATTTCATAGTGACAACCTGGACCAAGTTAAAGTCCAGGAGCTACCGCTATTCAATCTTGAGGAGCTGGCTAGTGCAACAAACAACTTCCATCTATCTAACAAGCTTGGGGAGGGAGGATTTGGACCCGTATACAGGGTAATGGTTACTCTACTAGCGGTTTCTTGTCTAATAATTTGAATGTCTCGTTATCCATTTGATGTTTGTTTATAGGGGAAATTGTCAGATGGACAAGAGATTGCAGTAAAAAGACTTTCTAAAGCCTCTGGACAAGGGTCACAAGAATTTATGAATGAGGTGGTGGTAATTTCTAAACTTCAACATCGGAATCTTGTTAGGCTCCTTGGT
Source organism: Castanea mollissima (assembly GCA_014183005.1). Taxonomy (NCBI): domain Eukaryota; kingdom Viridiplantae; phylum Streptophyta; class Magnoliopsida; order Fagales; family Fagaceae; genus Castanea; species Castanea mollissima. Next base: position 64,400,442 of record JACAVU010000002.1, on the reverse strand, counting down.
TGCTGTGTTGAAGGAGAAGAAAAGATGCTAATCTATGAATACATGCCAAACAAAAGTTTGGATGCATTCCTCTTTGGTTTGTTAATTTTGATGCCCTTTCGTATATTACAATGCGTTACAATGTTAAATTTTCTGCATTTAAATGTCAGTGTATTATACTACGAGTAATAATAGTTTTCTGCATAGGAATTACCGTTATACTATATTGAAACATTTGAACAATGTTCTCTGTTGTGATGTGATACTTCAATTAAACAGACTTTTGCAGTTCTCTTATAACTTCACCACTAGAACTTCTATTATCATATTTCATGTCCTTTCATATTGTGAGTTTCTCTTAATGCTTTTGTTTAAATTCATTAGATCCTCCCAAGGAAAAATTGTTGGATTGGAGAAAACGTTTCAACATTATTGAAGGAATTGGACGAGCTCTACTTTACCTTCATAGAGATTCTAGATTAAGGATTATTCACAGAGATCTAATGGCAAGTAACATCTTGTTGGATAAAGAGCTAAATCCAAAAATATCAGATTTTGGAGTGGCCAGAATTTTTGGAAATAATGAAGACCAAGCCAAGGCTAATAGGGTCGTCGGAACATAGTAAGTACCTTTCGTTTTAGTCAGTCCATTTAGATACTAGTATTAATATTTGATGACAAGATGTTGATGTGTTTTATTGTTAAAAATTTAGTGGCTATATGTCTCCTGAATATACAATGGAAGGGCGTTTTTCAGAAAAATCGGATGTTTTTAGCTTTGGGGTGTTGTTACTTGAGATACTAAGTGGGAGAAGAAACTCTAGCTTTTATGATAATGAGCAGTCCAGGAGCCTTTTAGGATTTGTAAGTCATCCTTATCTCATTGCCATATTTTTTAAAACCTCAAATAGTTTTCAATACCGATGCTAAGAATTTAATCTTGTTTTCATGTTTCTAGGCATGGAAATTGTGGAATGCCGACAACATTATAGCCTTAATAGACCCAATGATATATGAACCATACTTTGAAATGGAGATGTTGAGATGCATACATGTCGGCTTGTTATGTGTGCAAGAATTTGTCAAAGATAGGCCTATTATATTTGTTGTTATTTCCATGCTTAAAAGTGAGATTGTTAATCTTTCTCGTCCAAAGCAGCCGGCATTTACTGAAAGGCAGATTGCCTTAGATACAGATTCATCTCAACGCTGCCAAAAAATAAATTGTGTCAACGATGTTACTACTACAATGCTTCAAGGTCGGTAGCTAGTGTGTGTTCTTGACAATTGACATAATTGGTTATATATTTCTGACTTTATGTTGGGATCTTTACACTGTTTACAATTATGTAGGTTACATAATAGATATTATAATATTTTTGATAAGGAATATCTATTAACCAATATAGCAATTCTATATAAAGAAAACACAACCAAATAACATAGCAACTATTCCTAAAGAAAATCTCTTATCAAAAAAAAAAAAAAAAAAAAACCTTAAAGAATGGCTACTACATTACAATTTTTATTTCAAACCTATCCTAAACCGTTTTGTAAATGGTTTATTTCAGAAAGTTTTATCTATAAAAGGTGAGGTTTAAAATGTTAGACTTTGAAAAGGAACAATTCTAAAATTAGATGTCAAATGCCTTCCAAATTGGAGAACCCATTGTTCCTATTGAAAGCAAATTAGAATTCTTACCTCGGGTTCAGATTTTGGTCATTAGAGAAGCCTGGCTTCAGTTGCAGATTCTTTGTATTTGAATGCTGAGTGAGCTTGAGAAGGAGAATCGGAACAGAAGACTCTAAAGTCTGAATGGGCAAGGTGATGGAGCAAGTGAGAAGAGAAAGGAGTTTGATAAAAGGAGTCCAGCGATAGGTATTTTGGCCATCAATCTACCCTCTTAAATCCTGCCACCAACCTATGTTTACCTAAAGCCGAGCTTCTCTGTTCGAATTGGTTTCAAAGCTATTATGTGTGTTATCCAATCTCGCCTCTTTAACCCTGCCACCACCCTATGTTCTCCACATATTTTTGTGTTTACTTTTTAGTTGAATTTTTTTTATTGAGATTCTCTGTATTTTTGGGATTTTCCTTGTTAATTAATTAATTTATTTTTCAAGTTCTTAAAATACTAAAGTAGACTTGTTTTAAAAAAATTAAATAAAAAAGACTAAAGTTTAGAGATATTTTTTCTTTAAAAAATTTTAGTCTTTATTCTTTTTTTAGTCTTTAAATTAGTCTTTTTTCATTTTTTAGTCTTTAAATTTTTTAGTTTTAGGACAAAAAGGAGTTGGAAACCAATCTTTGATACCAAAATTGTTGGGTGCAAGTTCTTAATTATATGGCTGTGAGGAGAATTTAGTGTTTTACATCTGTTGAGATGTTACTGTTATGCTAGATATGAAGGAAAAACAGAGTATTGTTCAATAACCATTTCATTGTCATTTTTATTCATTGATTCATTTTTTTGATGTTACCTACTTCATTTTACCACTCACATCTATATATAGATGTGTTAGGAGTTTAGGATGACTACAAGCTTCAAGAATATACTATAGAAGTTTGCTTCATTTCTCATTAATTTACACTTGTCAATGAGGTGTCCACTTGCTTGCTTGTTCAGTTTTTGTGCTGCTGGATTCTTCATTTGTTGACACCTAGATGAAACTTAGGGATGACTTTGACAATTGCAAATTACATCCTAACATAATCTCCAATGGGAGTGCTTTCAAACTGGGATTCTTCAGCCCTGTAAATTCTACCAGTCGATACCTCGGAATATAGTATAATAACGTATCTGTATTGAAAGTCATATGGGTATCTAACTGAGAGAAACCCCTCAAGGATTCTTCTGGGGTTCTTACTATATCTGACGACGGCAATCTTATAATATTAAATGGACAAAAGTTGATTCTTTGGTCATCGAATGTTACAATCCCTGTTGTTAATTCAAGTGCCCAGCTTTTAGACTCGTGGAACCTCGTCTTGCAAGCAGGGCTAGCTCAATGTGTTTTGGGCTTAAGGCAATAACTTTGAGTAGGGTCTTTTTTCTTTATTGAAATATTAAAAAAAAATTTCTGTTGATTTTTTTTTCCACAAAAATAGTTTTATTTATTAACAAATAATAACAACTAGTGTTACTGTGGACCAACACAAGAGTATACAAGTAAATTTTTTTAATAAAGAATCAAGGAAATTCTTATAAAAAAAGGGTGAAATTTATTTTAAAAAATTAAAACCCTAAGAGCGAAAGTTAGTTCCATGATTATTAAAAATAATAAAATAAAATAAATTTTATGGTCCTATGCTACTCCACGTCCCAACCAATTCGTTAAATGAATGAAAATGAGTTTACTTATGTGCGGTGTTAGAATGTAAAGTAATTACAAAGAATTAAAAAAGAAAAGAAAAGAAGAGAAAGTAAAACAAAATAGCTTGAATTATGAAAAAGTTGAAAAAAGAAACAAAGGTTCTAAAGAAGTAACAAACCTGGGGATCAGACTTGAACGAGGAGAAGAAGGTTTGAAGCGCAGCAGCTACAGCTTTAAAAAAAAAATTCTGAAAGCTCAAATTGTACAAAACACTATAGCTTATTTAGACCCCTAATTTTAAAAACATGGCTTAATTGCTTATATTCTAATTTATCTAAGTGCAAAACAAGAGAAATAATACTCAATAACCGGAACTACTCTCTAAGCCATAACCATAAGCAAGCAACAAAAAATGTATAGCTTAAAAAGTAAGGAAAGAGAGATGCAAACACAAGATAATACCGAGAAGTGTTATCGAAGATAATACCGAGAAGTGTTATCAAAGAGGAAACCGAAGTATTTGGTGAAAAACTTTTCCGCAATCCTCCAAGTCGAAATCGATCCACTAGTAAATAAAGTCGAATACACAAATATCAAAAAAACCCTTCAAGCCTAATCTACGCAATGTACTTGAACCCTCAAAGTTCTAGCTACCAAGGGCTTTACTAAGCCATGTCTTTACCAGTTATTCGGATCTCGCAATCAGCTCCAAATTACATCTGTCAATCGATGGCCTCTTCCAATGCTTCCTACATGCACTAAAACTTCACTTAGCACTCAAATTGGGTAAGGTAAGTGTTTGGGCTAAGAATTTCTCAAGGGTTTGTAATTGGAGAGGTAGGAGTAGAGGAAAACTAAGAGAAATTGTGTAGATGATTGTGATTTTACATCTCTAACTCTCAAGTGTATTGCTAGGGTTTTCTCTCTCAAAAGCTTCTTATGATTTCATGGATAATGTGGGCTTATATAGTGTTGGTAAATAAATGAGAAAAACACATTTCAAAAAAAGGTTCAGGTAGTGATTTTCGAGGGTCACTCGTGACTTGGCCTTAGTTGCGAAGTGACTTGTGAAATCTAGCCTAGCATAAGATTGTTCAGATTCTAGCATGTGCTTCTCACGTGGCCTTTTGCGAGTTGTCTACTCGCGAGCCAGTCACGAACTTCACTTTCTTCACAAGTTTTTACCAAACTCTCATACTCAACCCTTACATTAAATTCCACAAAAATACAGGGAAATGATTGAACAAAATACAATCAAATTTGACACAAAATTAAAGCCATAAAAAACGTAGTTGTAAATTACTATTTTACAAATTCCTTTTTTATGCTTTAAACAGAGTGTGGCAATTTCCAGCAATTCATACAAGAAAAATTGAGGCTTGTAATTGAATATGTATATAATTTTTGTTTTTAGACTTCAATTGTTTGGTTGAGAAAGAGAGTGTGTGCTTTTTTAGCTTTTTTGTGTGGGAGTTAATGAATTCTACATTGGAAACACACATGGAGAAGATGAAAGGATACACATCAAACCAAAAATTTATTTATTCTAGTTTTTTTCTTTGATAAAATATTACTTTTTATTTATTGGTTAAAATTTGGGGCTTAATTAATACTTTCGGGAAAGAAATATCCTATTGGGTAGAAGTAATGTTATAGAACATACTATTCTTAACAACAATTGAGTTAGCAGATTTTGGTTTTTATTAATTTTTATTTGGGTCACTGTTGACATTATTTTATCATCTAATATTTTGGGACTTAAAATTTTTGATTGGCTAAAATTTAGGGCCTTTTTTTGCTTGGGGCCTTAGGAGATTGCCTCACTTGCTTAGTATATTGAGCCTTACAAGAAGATACCACAGGGAGAATCATATGGGAGAGTTTCCAACTTCCTACTGATACATTCTTGCCCAACATGAAAATTAGTGCTAATGTAAGAACAGGTAAAAAGGTTGAGTTGACATCATGTAAAAGCCCTTATGATCCATTTGTTGAAAGCTCCTCTGCTGGTATTAATCCCGCTGGTCTTCCTTAATCATTCATTTGGAAAGACTGTAGTCCATGTTGGCGCAGTGGTCCATGGAAAACTCAGATCTTCATTGGAATGCTAAACATAGTTTCTACATTTCAAGATGGATTTAGTTTGATTTATGGAAATTATACTTTACCATCCTAAATTATACACCAAATTACACTTTACACCTTAAACTATCCGAAGACACACTTTGCACTATAAACTATCACACTTTGCACCCAATGTTACTTTGGTTGTTATCTTTGATGGAATCCTACTTGCTAGGACATATGTGATTCATGTTAGAAACATATGTCATCATGTATTGGCTAATCCTTTGACAAAGTTTCAAGTTAAAGTGTTAAAGCCATGCAAGTTTGTTCAAGAATCAAGTGATGAAGTGCTACTTTTTAAAACTCGACAGCTAGTATTTATCAAGGTTTAAAAAGTTGTTTAAGCCCGAAGCTCAACAGCTGCTCGGTAGACAGGATATCAATCGAGATTTATGAAAAACAAATTTTCAGTTCTGATTTTCATTTAATCCGTGAATAAATGTTTGAGCTTTCTATTCTCAGAACCCTAAATATATATAAGGATTGTTTTCAGGGCCGTCACAGCTGATGCACATTAATGCAAAAGTTCTTTACAAGCATATTGTGAACCAAAGACATATGCCCTAGTTCATCTTTCTCTTGAAGAAGCTGTTGTGTTTGTGCACCGTAGGGTTTTGTGATCAAGGAGTTTCATGATCTTCATCGTGTTATGAACTGAAGAACTTTGCAGCTAACATCTTTCTCAAGTTGGTGATTAAGTCACGTACTAAGATCCGCGCATCTATTAGTTAGTCATGTACAGGGAGCCGTGTATTGAAAAAGAGAGATTATCACTACAAAACAAGTCTAATTGGGTATTAGGGTAAAGGTTCAACTGTAGGTTGGTATAAGGTACTAGGATTCCTTTACTTGTAACCGCTTATTGTGATAATAGTGAATTCTCGGGAGTGATAACCTTAAATCATCTAGTGGGGTTTTTGCCTTAGAGGTTTTCTCCATTCGAAAACAAATCACCTTGTTAACTTTATTTTCCGCTGCATTTTATTTTAGTTGGTGATTTGTTTGTGCTGCCACGTATATTGCATGTTAATTTGATTAATTAATAAACTTGGCTAATTAATCAATTAATTCATCACAATAGGTCAATACATTCTTGACCTATCACTACTGCACATGACAAGCATGTGTTTCTTGCTTAGGTAAAATAAACTTAAAAAATTGAAACTTCCATTTTCAAAACAATTAAAACAAAAGCCAATTTTTTCCACATCTGTCTTTGTTTCGAGTGCGTGCCAGCCTCCCCTTAAATTTAGATTCTTGTAAACTCTAAATCCCCAATTCAAAAATTGCTTTTGCTCCCCTGCCACTGCATCGTCCCTCCACCACCGAGGCAACTAAAACGGTATGCATGAATAGAACAATTCAACATAAAATTTTCAAAATATTTCTATGAAATGCACTTTATTCACATTTTGAACAAATACCTAATAATTCCATGAAAGAAGTTGAGATAGAAACCTAATATTTCATGACATCTGATGGTCCAAATCTAGTCTCATATGAATTAAGAAAATTGATTAACAATTTTAATCAATCTGTATATATCTCAGGATTATAGAAAATTTACTATTTTTCTTTTGCTCTCACATAAACACTGCACTTAATTATTATTATTTTTTATCTTCCTCTTGGCAGCTTGTACTATATCATTGCCTTCTCCTAATTCTATTTGAAATATGAGACCAAGTCTACGCTAAAAATGACACGACCAAACAATTGGGCCTTCACCATGTGGGCTGGACCAATGGTGCCAGTGCAATGTGCAATGACACGCCCAACAACATCAAATTTTGTCCATTTAATGATTCATAACTTTTACGGCTTTTATTTCTTTGCATTCACTTTTTACATCTATATTTTCACATCCATTTTTATATTTTGAATGTGGATATTTTTTTTCTTTCTGTTTTTTGAATGTGTACATTTTAGCATCAATTGTGGATATGTGTATGAAATAATGGATATGAAGGAGTGTGATAGAATATTTAGCCTAACTTTTATGATTTATTTTCATTTCAGCTAAATGATACTCACTATGGAAAATCTAATAAAATTAATGTAAAAATAACAGGAAAATAATTAAACTAACTTCCTAGAGATGGAATTCATTACCTGCATGTACGGTTCCAGGTTCCTCATGACTTTCATGGAGCCATTGTGTTGTCTGATGCTGAAAAGTTTAGAAGTATGTGAGTTTTTCCAGAAGTCCATGATAGTGATCCTGTGTGCGAATGCAACGCATTGGGTATCTAATTTCAAAATATCTTGATACAAGCAAGAGCAAGTTGGCAAATGAATGAATGGCCCCAATTTGCAGATCTAAATATTTCAAACTTTAGTCAATATGGGCTGCGTTGAGTAATGGAAATTCCAAGTATGCAGCTATTAAAGAGATATTTCTGTGCAAGAAAAGTATGAAAAGAAGCAATGACTTAATTATGCTCCTGGCATCTAAAATCTTCATTCATAGCATTGAACAAGTTATGGGACGTGTTCGAAATACAAGCATGTCAGTTTTTCTAGTCTTGCTATGTTGCATTTGTATAGAATTTTGCTCTGCCACAAACATCATCACAGCTTCACAACCCATCAAAGACCCTGGATTTTTTTTTTCTTCTGTTTTTGAATGTGTACATTTTAGCATCAATTGTGGATATGTGTATGAAATAATGGATATGAAGGAGTGTGATAGAATATTTAGCCTAACTTTTATGATTTATTTTCATTTCAGCTAAATGATACTCACTATGGAAAATCTAATAAAATTAATGTAAAAATAACAGGAAAATAATTAAACTAACTTCCTAGAGATGGAATTCATTACCTGCATGTACGGTTCCAGGTTCCTCATGACTTTCATGGAGCCATTGTGTTGTCTGATGCTGAAAAGTTTAGTAGTATGTGAGTTTTTCCAGAAGCCCATGATAGTAATCCTGTGTGTGAATGCAACCCATTGGGTATCTAATTTCAAAATATCTTGATACAAACAACAGCAAGTTGACAAATGAATGAATAGCCCAAAATTTGCAGATCTAAATATTTAAAATTATAGTCAATGTGGGCTGCGTTGAGTAATGGAAATTCCAAGTATGCGGCTATTAAATAGATATTTCTGTGCAAAAAAAGTATGAAAAGAAGCGATGACTTAATTATGCTCCTGGCATCTAAAATCTTCAGTCATAGCATTAAACAAGTTATGGGACGTGTTCGAAATACAAGCATGTCAGTTTTTCTAGTCTTGCTATGTTGCATTTGTTTAGAATTTTGCTCTGCCACAAACACCATCACAGCTTCACAACCCATCAAAGACCCTGGCTACATAATCTCCAATAATGGGAGTGCTTTCAAACTGGGATTCTTCAGCCCAGAAAATTCTTCCAATCGATATGTCGGAATATTGTATAACAACATTTCTGTACGCACAGTTGTATGGGTAGCTAACAGACAGAAACCTCTCAGGGATTCTAATGGGGTTCTTACTATATCTGAGGACGGAGTTCTTGTGGTACTAAATGGAGAAAAGGAGGTAATTTGGTCAGCGAATGTTACAAACTCTGCTCCCAATTCAAGTGCCCAGCTTTTGGATTCAGGGAACCTTGTCTTGCTAGAAAACACTACAGGGACAATCATATGGGAGAGTTTCCAAAATCCTTCTGATACGATCTTGCAAACGATGAAGCTTAGTGCTAATGTAAGAACAGGTAAGAATGTCCAGATTACATCTTGGAAAAGCCCTTCTGATCCATCTTTTGGAAGCTTCTCTTGTGGTATTCAACCTCTTCGTCCTCCTCAAGTATTCATATGGAAAAACGGTAGCCCATATTGGCGCAGTGGTCCATGGAACAATCGGATCTTCATGGAGTACGGATATGAAATATGTATATCTTGATGGATTCAAATATGGAGATGATCCAGATGGAAGTTTTTATATAACTTTTGATTTTGTAGACAAGTCTTACTTGTCAAATTTCTTGCAAAAATTTAATGGCGTAGAGAATATGGGTTATGCTTTGAACACTGATGTTTATGGAAAGTGTGGGCATTCGGAACATGTAATCCAAAGAATTCTCCTATTTGCAGCTGCTTCAAGGGTTTTCAGCCAAATAATAAAGAAGATGGAATCGAGGCAATTGGACAAGTGGATGTGTTAGGAGGACATCGTTGCAGTGTGAGAGGGTGAACACTGGTGGTGAAAAAGGCAAAAGGGATGGGTTTTTGAAATTGAACATGATGAAAGTGCCAGACTTTGCAGATTGGTCAAATGCTTTAGAAAAAAAATGCGAAGAGCAATGCTTGGAAAATTGTTCTTGCATAGCGTATGCATTTGATACTGGCGTTGGTTGTATGTCTTGGACTAAAAAACTAATCGATACACAGCAATTCAACACTTCGGGAGTTGATCTTTATATTCGTGTGGCCTACTCAGAACTTGGTAAGTTGTTTTTGTTTTATTCTTTTATGTGAAAATTATGCTTCAAATTAGGTTACTTAGTTTTAAAACTTCAACCCAGCTCCCCCCCTGCTCCCCATGATAATGAAATCAGTGTTAAAAGACTTTATTTAAGATTGTTTTGCAGTATCTTTTGTTCGAACAAGTATTATACTTTTTTTCCTCTCATTTACAGATAAAGCGGGAGATGTGAAAAAAATTGTCACAATCACAGTGATCACAGGAACAATTATCCTTTTCATCTGCACTTATTTACTGTGGAGGTGGATGGCAAATCAAAAAGGTAATATTCCCAATTAAATTAGCTCAGTGGACTAGTAATTGTTTCCATATATTTCATTACTCACTACTATACTGGACATTAGCAAGGAAAAAGAAAGCGACGGAGATCTTGATGTTCAATAGAGAAGAAGCACAACCAAAATTTCATAGTGACAACCTGGACCAAGTTAAACTGCAGGAGCTACCGCTATTCAATTTTGAGAAGTTGGCAAGTGCAACTAAAAACTTCCATCTATCTAACAAACTTGGGCAGGGTGGATTTGGTCCTGTATATTGGGTAATGATCGCTCTACTTGTGGTTTCTTGTCTAATAATAATTTGAATGTCTAGTTAACTATTTGATGTTTGTTTATAGGGACAATTGTCAGATGGGCAAGAGATTGCAGTAAAAAGACTTCTAAAGCTCTGGACAAGGGTTACAAGAATTTATGAATGAGGTGGTGGTACTTTCTAAACTTCAACATCGGAATCTTGTTAGGATCTTTGGTTGCTGTGTTGAAGGCGAAGAAAAGATGTTGATCTATGAATACATGCCCAACAAAAGTCTGGATGCATTCCTCTTTGGTTAGTCTTTTTTATAATAGAAATGCGTTACAATGTCAAATTTTCTGCATATGAATGTCTGTGTATTTGTACTATTGAGTAGTGATAATTTTCTGCATAAGAGTTGACTGTATTTTGAGACATTTGAAGAATGTTCTCTGTCGTGGTACTTCAATTGAAACAGACTTTTCCAATTCTTTGTAGCTTCACCACTAGAACTACTTTTTCATACTTTATGTTCTGTCATCCTGTGAGTTTCCCTTTAATGCTTTTGTATATTCATTAGATTCTCACAAGGAAAAACTATTGGACTGGAGAAAACGTGTCAACATTATTGAAGGAATTGGTCGAGGTCTACTTTATCTTCATAGAGATTCTAGATTAAGGATTATTCACAGAGATCTAAGGCAAGTAACATCTTGTGGATAAGAGCTGAATCCAAAAATATCAGATTTTGGAATGGCCAGGATTTTTGGGAATAATGAAGACCAGGCCAATACTAACAAGGTCGTTGGAACATAGTAAGTACCATTCATTTTGGTCAATTCAATTAGATACTAGTAATAATATTTGATGACAAGATTTTGATGTGTTTTATTATTAAAAATTAGTGGCTATATGTCTCCTGAATATGCAATGGAAGGGCGATTTTCTGAAAAATCGGATGTCTTCAGCTTTGGGGTGTTGTTACTAGAGATACTAAGTGGTAAAAGAAACTCTAGCTTTTATCATGATGAGCAGTCGACGAGCCTTTTAGGATTTGTAAGTTTTCCTTATCACATTGCCTTATTTTTGAAAACCTCTAATAGTTTTCAGTACTGATGCCAAGATATTTAATCCTGTTTTCATGTTTCCAGGCATGGAAATTGTGGAATGCAGACAACATTATAGCCTTAATAGACCCAACGATATATGAACCATGTTTTGAAATGGAGATGGTGAGATGTATACATGTCAGCTTGTTATGTGTGCAAGAATTTGCCAAAGATAGGCCTATTGTATCTGTTGTTATTTCCATGCTTAAAAGTGAGATTGTTGATCTTCCTCGTCCAAAGCAGCCGGCATTTTCTGAAAGGCAGATTGTCTCAGATACAGATTCATCCACAGGCGGCAAAAAAAAATTCTCTGTTAACGATGTTACTGTTACGATGATTCAAGGTCGATAGCTAGCATGTGTTCTTGACAATTGACATAATTGGTTATATATTTATGTTGGGATCTTTACACTCTTTACAATTTTTTTTTTTTTTAATTGAATCTTTGTCAAGAAAATCTATAAGTAAAATTACAAGAAAAAATTCAAGTAATAATACTTTGAAACTTGATGTTAATATTTTATTTTAAAAAAAAAATTGTATAACACTATGAGACTACAACAAACTATAATATTTACTGTTAAAAGTAGAATTATTTTTTAAAGTGATTAATTGATTTTGAAATCTATAAATAAGTATTTAAAGTATAAAATATTTTATATCTTAAAATTACAAAAATTTACGCAACCTTGCACTTCCCTAACTACTCTATTCTCACAACTAAATATGGAGACTCCAATCTCAAATTCTCAATTCATTATCTCAATGAAATTAAAGAAATCATTTGTGAGTACTGACATAAAGAGAACGTTATTAAACAAAGAGAAATTGACTGATGGTTGTATAAGAGATCTGGGGTTTAATCTCCGCCTACACCAAAAACTGATTGGTGTCTTGATCTGATGAGAAAGAGCTATTATCAAGAGTAGACTTCATCGGTTGAAACTCTTTAAAAGAAAAAATATTTGGCTAAAAACAGATTCATTTATCAAAATTTAATTGCCTTTAGTTGAGTTTTTGTATCCTTAAAAACACTTTGAAGTCTTCATGATTTTTATTTTTATCACTATGGGTCATACCACACAAAATAGCAATAAAAATCTTACAAATAAACCTATAAATTATGAGTTCTAAAACAAAATAAAAAATAGTTAACTTCATAAATAATTAATTAGAATTTTTTTTCTTTCTCTTTAATTCTATAACAAAATACATTTATGACTTTTCCAAACCAAAATCCCAAACACCCATAAACTCCAAGCGAATCACAATCTTCACAAAATGCACAACGTCCAACTTCAACATCATAACCTTAAGCTATTGTCACTGAATAAAAAATGCATGCCCCTTTCCTTGGTTATAGCTTACTCATACTGGTTAGGATACAATGATACAATAATGTTAGAGTTATGTAGGTGTCATTGAAAGATTGAAGGTAAATGGCATTGTTTTTGGTTTAGGTGTACTTGAAATGGAATGGCATGAAGGGTTGTGGGCATGTGTATGTAAACAAGTAGAAGTGAAAAGGGTGAATGGAAATGTAAAGAGTTTTGCATGTGAGAGAGAAGAAAAGTCTTGAAATATTGAACCAAATAAAACAAATAGTGGTCTTGAAACATTGAATCAAAAGAACAAAAGTAGTCTTGAAATGTTGAATCAAAGGAAATAAAGAGTCCTTATTTTTAAATTTTTCTTGATATTTAATGTGGCTTAAGAGTATTTCAATTTTATTCAAAGAATGCACCACATGATAGATCCTTATATTTTCTCGCATAAGGTCTCTGCTTATATATATAGTGCACAATTGCACCTGGACCCAAAGATAGACGTAGGCTCAGGCCCAATGAGCCTTAAACAAGAAGATTTGTAGAGTGTGGATTTGAAATCTAGTTTAAGAATATTGCAAACTTGATAAGCATGCTAGAATGCCATAATCTTTGCAAATGATAAACAATTATGACAAGGGAACCTCCTCTGACGTAAGCCGAGGACGGTTTGTATATTGCTTCTCTTTCTGTGCCAAAAATTACAGTTCTTCCTTCCTTTTTTAGCTAACTAACCGATCCTCTTTTCTTTCCTCTCTTCTCTTCTTAAATACTCCTTCTTCTTCCATATTCATCCACGTGTCGCCCGAATCTCATCCCTTTGATCCCTCCCTTCCACCACCTTTTTGAAGTCTTTAAACAATAGCAAGAAAGTTGAATTCTACTGTTCAGGGGTCATTTCCCCATTAATACGGCCAGGGAGGTAGGTGCAGGGTCTTTAATGTGGAGGCAGCAGCCTTTTTCTGAGATATTTCTCTCATACTGCTGCGTCTAGAGGGTACTTGGATCCCCCTTTTAAACAATAGTTTTTCCAGAACTCTACCTTGATCTTTTTGGCAAATCCCAGGATCATCGTGGGTTGGTCCAAGGAGAAATTAGTCCTCGGACGAATCCTCGGACCTTCAACCTGTGAGCCGACCTGAAGCCACAAAGGCTTTTAGCAAAAAACAAACTAGCACCCATTAATAAAGCCCAAGGCCTAAATACTCACTTAGGTCCTTTCACTCCCCACATACATACACACACACACACACACACACACACACATATATATATATATATATATATATATATATATATATATATATATATATATATTTATTACATGAAAATTTTCACAACCCATAATAGTGTTCTTGTGTGTGAATGCAACCCTTGGGTATCTAATTTAATTTTTTTAACATTTTAGTCAATAGTGACTACCTTGAGTAATAGAAAGTCCCAAGTATGCAGCTCTTAAAAAACAATGGAACAATTATTCTCTTTCCAAATTTTTTGACTCCAACACAGCCAAATCACATTCAAAAAATCCAAATCCCATCTGTAGATGTCATCATCCGAGTGACTATATAATTAAGGATAAAGTTTAGCTACAAAATTGGTTGTAACCTAATGCTATAACCTTATGTAATAAAATAAACATTACTATATATTTTTAAAATCTAACTATTGAATTGCATGTTCTTTATGCTCTTAATATGTATGTCAAATTTTGTGTTAATTGAATATTATTTATTATATGATCTATAAGTTTATACTTTATGCAAAATTTTAAACCACAAAAACTTGTAATTTAAACAATTTATTGATGACATAGCTATTGATCTTTAATTTTATAGAAATTTTGCAAGTATGGAGGGTGTAAGAAGATCATGTAATCCAATGGTAGATTTGTCAAAATTCACCTCCAAAAAAAGATATTGAGTAAGATTGTAACCTAAGGTTACAACCAATTTTGTAACTGACTTTTGTCCTAAAATTAATATCTTTTTTCGCTTCTTCTAAAATTCTAAATAAAATTTATTCTCATTTACCCAAAAAAAGTAATCTATTCATAGTTTTTTATTATGTCATTCATTTTGATTTTTGCACTTGACAAAATTAAAATTAATAATTATGACTTTTTTTTTTAATTGAATGGTTTTATACTGTGTGAAGTTACAATATGAAAACATAGAAGTTATTTGTTTATTTATAAACTACTAGATCGGAGAAAATGCACTTGAAAATTGTTTAATTTTATTTAGATATTTTCTGTTAAGGTTGCTAATTCTTACATATACATATTACATACCCTATTTCTTTGTATTTAATTAATTTAGACTTCATTCTGTTCAAGTTCCAATCTGTTGGACTACAATCTAGTTTATGTGAACTAAGATAATAAAAAAAAAAAAAAATTTAAATAGTCACAAAAATACTCTTAATAAAGATTACTAAACTAAGATATCAAACTTGTTAGTGTATCATGCATATGACATTTAGTACATGTTGATATCCTTAATTAATTAAAATCAAGAACATCAATTTTTCATGACTTTAGTCCAATTAGGGGATTCCCTTAAATCAAATTTATTTCTATATATACCCTAATTATTTTAAAATTGTATGGTGAATATTAATTCATCGAATTATGTTGAGATCATCTTGGCCTGAATAGATTGTGACTATTGATAATGAGGGAGGAGGATGTGAGAGTTTGAAACACAAACATGAGATATCATAAAGGATATAATTATCATTGAGCTATTACCTAAATCTCTCAGTAATTTTATTGTTAAGTGAAGTTGCAATAATACCTTTGATAAATTAGATTTATTATCAAGAAATCCAATTAAAAAAAAATTAATTAGATTATATTGTTCTATATTTTAAAATTTATTTTATTCTTATCATATTAATTTTTGTTTTGTTGCAAATGGTATTTATTTTTTTTGTAAATATTTTTGATGTTTCAATTTTTACTAGAAAATTCTTTTTGAGAAGGTACTAGAAAATATCAATTTGTAAATATTAAGCTGGGAATGTTATATGTCTCTTTTTTATTTTAAGATTTTAGTTTCTGAAAGCTCAATAGTAAAAGTACTACAGCTTGTTTAGACCCCCAAAATAAAACATATGGCTCAATTGCTTTTAATCTACTCAACTTAGTGCGGAATAAGAGTAATCAACAGACAATTAACCAAAACTACTCTCTGGTGCATGGGCATACATAATAGACCCTCCAAGTCTAATCTACCCAAAGTACCTGGGCCCCTCTAAATTCCAGCTCCTAACGGACTTTACTGAGTCATGTCTTTACTAGTTCTCTAGATCTCACAATTAGCTCCAATTGCATCCACCAAAGAATGACTTCATCCAATGCTTCCCATAGGCACCAAAAAACTCACAATACTCAGATTGAGTGAGACATGTGTTTGGGCTAAGAACCTTTCAAAGGGTATGGAATTAGAGAGGTAGGAGTAAAGGAAAACTAAGAGAAATGTGAAGAGGATTTTGGGTGTACAATCTCTAACTCTCAAATGGATTTTTAGAGTTTTCTCTCTGAAATTATCTTTACAATTTTGTGGGTAATGTGGGCTTATATAGCGTGGGTAAAGAAATGAGGAAAGCACATAAAACGGGTTGGTAGTGCATCTTGTGGGTCATCTTGCGAGTTGGATAAGTTGCGAGATGCCTTCAGGCACTTGACTCTTCAGCTTCCAGCATATGCTTCTCACGTGACCTTTTACAGGTTGTCCACTTGCGAGTCATTGGCAAGCAAGTCACGAGTTGCTCTATACTTCACACTTCTTCACCAATTTCACACACTAATCCATTACATTGAATCCCACAAACATTTAGGGAAATGATTGAAGAAATACAATCAAATTTGACACAAAATTAAATCAAACATAACATAATTGAAAATCACAACTTTACAGTTTCTTAGTAGGAGTTGGGTAAATGGATAATAATGGGATAAATTGTTAGGTTAATATTTCAATAATCTTATTTACTTGTAATAGATAAAGATGAGTTTCTTTTGAATTTGAATGTTGTATTATTTTGTAACAACTATTTATATGACTTTATGCTAAGGAAAGCCGGTTTAAAGTAAACTTCTTTCAACTCATTATATGGCGGTTGAAAAAACTATATGTGACTACATGTTATTTTAGTCACATGACATTTTTTAATAACAAATATGATTTATTTAAATAATATAATTGGATAGTCTTATAGATCGTCATGTTAAGCGGTTAGGGGTGAAGGAGATCACACTAAAATAATTTAGTGAAAATCTTGTACAAATCGCTTTTAATCTCCTACAAGAGAAAAGCTACACTCAGCTAATCATATAGGCTCAAGAGAATCCAAGGGTCAAGATCAATTGGAGCATGGTTTTGAAACATTAAATAAGTCAAAAACGTGTGAGAATATAAAAAATTGAAGAAAGAAATTCGTTCAAGCCAAAATTGGAAAAATCCAGATATGGAAACATCCTGCACTGTTTCAGTATTTTTGTCATAACTTCTTGCATAGATGTCTGATTGACCTCATTCCTATGGCCACGGAAAGAAGACTTGAAGATGTACAACTTTGTAGTTCACAAAAATTCCAAAAAAATTGTTTTGAAGGTCAAAAGTGGGCTGGAAGCTAACAGTGGATAAAATTCCGAAAATCAAGGGATTCACATCCTAAATTTGAGGGATTTTCTCTTTTCCTTTTGGAAGAGGCTGAGGTTATAGTGGGGAAAAACCCAAGAATGCTTTTTCATCTTTGTTGGTTTTATTATTTTTAGACGTTTAGCATTGTTTTTGACGGATTTCTTTTGCATAACTATGTGCAGCTAAATCTCTAGCTAGGGTTAGAGGTGAAACCTAATATTTTTATCATGTGTTCTTGGGATTATCTACGTGCTTTCTATGGATTCATGATTGAATTTTGAGATTTATTTACTATGTGGAATCGTTGCATGTTGATAAGTTTTTACAATTTAATATGATTTTTATTTATATCAAATGCTTGAACTCCTTGATTCGTTATGATTTGAGAATATATTGAATGCTTAACCTCCCTGTAACATGCCAATTGAATGATTTGCTCAATAACTCATATTCAATCTACTTTATACTTTATTTGAGTGCTTTATTGTTTTATCTTCTGATTAAGCGATTTGGCTCTCTACCTTGATCGAGTTAAAAATATTCCAAATTCATGTGATAAAATATTTGGGGGATCCTTGAATTCCTAGTGTTTTCTCTCCATTAATTTCTCTTAGATTTATTTTACTATTTTCAATTGTAGTTTCAATATTATCTTGCTCCATCTTTGGGTGGAAAAACAAACAAACAAACAAACAACAGTTTTTATTTACTACTTAAAAATAGAGGTTTTTACATTAGTGTCAATCATTCCCTGTTAATCGACCTCGAACTCACTGAGATATTATTACTTATGAAAAATCTACGCTTAGGTTTGCATTATTTTAACTACAATACTTCTCTGCTCTCAACCTTAATGTCACTCTTCATCTATCCCTTTCTCTTCCTTTTCTTTTTGCTCTTCTTATCCCCATTCTATTACTATAAAGGACAAAATTTAGGTACAGTACCTTATGTACTGTTCCTTAGGTTCATTTCTTAAGATTCAACCATGTGGCTACTTAATTAAAAAATACATTTTCATTTCATAAGAAAAAATTCACATGGTAGAATCTTAAGAAGATAACCTAAGGAATAGCACCTAAGTACTATATCTAAGTCTTGCCCTACTGTAAATATGTCATTTTCTCTCCCATTCTATAGATATTTTCTCACGTGAAAAAGGTTATTACTCTCTCTCTCTCTCTCTCTCTCTCTCTCTCTCTCTCATGTTTTATTTTTGTGTGAATTAATTTTTTATTTTTTGTATCACTACTTTAGATTGATGAATTTATGTGCTCTTTAAAATTTTATTTTGGGTTGATGCAATTTGGTTTTGTATTTTTAAGTCATTATCTTTTTTTTTTCTTTTCTATGATTGTTAAATGTTATTCTATTGCATATAAATATAGTTTACAAGAATATAACGTTATTCTATTATATAGCATGGCTTGGATAATTTGATGTTTGACTTATGACAATATTTTTTATTTTGATGCTTCTTCTCATTTTATTCTCTCTCTCTCTCTCTCTCTCCTCTCTCTCTCTCTCTATATATATATATATATATATATATATTTATTCTTTTTTGCGACTTTACTTTAGGTTGATGAATCATTGTATTTTTACATAATACTATTTTGGGTTAATACGATTTGGTAATGTGTTTGATTTTTTTTAAGTTTTCATCGCAAGTCTTCTCTCTCCCTCTCAATACTTAGTTATTTTGGAAGTGAGATTTTGAATTTATATCAAAATACAATCTTGGATATGTATTTGAATGTGCTATCAACTATTAAAACTGCCCAAGATGAATATGTATAGACAATATTTTTGTTTTAATTTTTCATTGATTTATTTAGTTATAACATCAAAATTAAAATAGATGAATATGCAAAGTTAAAACTACCTAAAGATGAATTTGTAAAGCCAATATATTTATATATCTAATATTGTCAAAAAAATTAAAAGTAAAATAAATAAATAATAATAATAATGTGGCCAATGATATGGCGGATGAGAAGGTTTAACATGAACGAAGTCAAAAAATAACTCTTAATAAATGAAGGTGTATGTAGTAAAAACAAAATTGTTAAATTACATTCTTTTTATGTTGTTATACAAATTATTTTCTTCATTTCGATAGGTGAAGTGTTTAATTATAGATATAAAGTATAATTTTTTCCTACATATTATTTTAAATATTAAATTTATAATATGGTATAGTCTCTTAGGAATGTCTAAGAAATATGTTTTTTCAATCTCATATATCTTATTAGTAAACAAAACCCATCAACAGTTCAAAGCTATTCCTAAGATAAGAAAAATTATAAATATAATTATCTCTTTTAAAAGAATGAAAATTTTGAATAATATATTTGAAACTCAAACAGTTTAGTTGTATAAGAAAGACAAATTAGGAAAATATACTCACAATAACATAATTTATAAAAATATGGATAGCCTAAAAAATGAATAATATCATAACTAAAATATAATTATTTATTCCCACCCTTTGTGTAGGTCCGCGACTAGTATAAAATAAGAATATTATTAAAATGAATAATAGGTGCACGTACCATTTCACAATTTCTTTCCCACAATTGTGATGTGGTAGTGTGTAAATGATTAAGAAAAATAAAAAGTTTAAATGTAAATGATAGATAATCACTCACAATCTATCATTTCAAAGTTATGACAAAAAATTGTGAAATAGTTTGTGGTCCTAGAACCACTCTTTTTCACAAGAATGTTTAGTGTAAATAGATTTATAAGATTAATAGATAGATTAATTTTGTGTTGACCTAGGAAATTAATTAGAGATGACTTGATTAATCATCTGTGTTAAAACGGATAAAGAATCAAGTCATCTCAAATTATCTGTGTTAAAACGTGTATACTTGTCATTTTAACATAAACTATTTTGACCCATATAAATAGATGTCATTTTTATTAAACACTAGTCGTGGACCTACGCGTAGTAATATTTTTAGGGTGGTCTTTTAAGTTTATTTTTTTTGCAATTTTGACTAATCTATAAATAGTAATGTATTTCATAATAATATTTTTGTTATTATAGGAAAAATCACAAATGTAATAATATATATAATTTTTATGGTACAAAAATGAAAAACAATACAATTTTTCTTAGGAATTCAATAGGCAGCAAAATATTAATTTTTTAATAAAAATTATTTATAACATATTGGATATCATTAAAAAGTATATAAAATTTGGAATTAATTCTTTTAGATTTAAAAAAACTTTCTCAAACCAATTTTTCTACTGCACAATCAAAAACACCAAGAAATGTATCTAAAAAATTAATAAAACTAAAAAAAAGAGAAACTTCAATTCAAAATAAAAAGAAAGGGAAAATTAAAACTCACATTAAGTTAAACTCATTTCCTGAATATGTAAAACATATCAAACGTGATGTGATCATGTCAAATGTCCAATGCATAATCAAATTCAAAAGTTTTAATAAGGCTTTGAAGTAATGCAGAAGACTACAATTCTAGAGGGAAGAAAGTAGAGAAATTATATATATATATATATATATATATATATATATATATATATATATATATAAAGTACTGTAATAATACTGTCATAATCTAATCTAACGTCTAATCCAACATGTAAAAAATGAGATAATAAATAATTTTTAACACAAAATTGAATTTGTTTTCTTGAAAATCTCTAAGAATACACTAATTTGTTTTCTATAAATGCATTCTATTCACATTTGAACAAATACGCAAGAAATTTTCTCAATTAAATTGAGATAGAAACCTAATCTATCTTTCTTTTTTTTTCTTTTTTTTTTTTTTTTTTTTTTTTGAGATGAAAAACCTAATCTATCTTGATATTTGTTACGTCCCTATCTAATCTTATGCATATTAAGAAAATCAACTAATAGTTTTAATCAATCTGTGCATATCTCACGGTAAAAAAAAAAAAAAAAAAAAAAAAAAAAATTTTTTTTTTTTTTTTGGGCTTACACACAAACACTGCACTTTTTTTTTTTTGATTAATTTTTTTAAAAAAATTTTATCCCCTTCTCCTAATTCTATTTGAAATAAGAGACCAAATCTACGCTAAAAATAACACGCCCAAACATGTGGGCTGGACCAATGGTGCCGGTGCAAAGTGCACATTGCAACCAATAATATCAAATTTTGTCCATTTAATGACTCATAGCTTTTACAGCTTTTATTCTCTAGCATCTACTCTCTTTTTTTTTTTTTCTTTTTCTTTTTTCTTTTTATATCTATTTTTTTAAACGTGGACATTTTTTTTTCTACATTTTAAAATGTGTATATTTTCACATTAATTGTGCATGTGTATGAAATAATGGATATGAAGGAGTGTGAAAGAATATTTAGCGTAACTTTTATGATTAAGATTGTCATTTCAGCTAAATGATGTAAAAATATCAAGAAAATAATGTAAAAATATCAAGAAAATAATTCAACTAACATCCCATGACTTTCTTTCATGGAGCCATTGTGTTATTGTTGTGTTGTCTGACGCTGAAATGTTAGATTGTTGAGAATAAAGTATGTGAGATTTTTCACTGACCGTTGCTGACTGTTGACTTTAACCTTCAGCTGACTTTGAGTTATTACGTTCACCATTGATCAAAAGTCAAAATATTTAAAAGGGCGTATTTTCCTTGGTTTTTCCGTAGATTCCAATTTTTTTTTATTTCGTTTCTTCATCTGAATGCTGTTCTTGTGTGTGAATGCAATCCTTGGGTATCTAATTTAAAATGTTTCACATTTTAGTCAATATCGTCTGCATTGATTAATAGAAAGTCCAAGTATGTAGCTCTTAAAAAAGATATTTCATTGCAAGGAAAGTATGAGGAAAAGATGCAGTTACTTAATGATGCTCCTTGCTTCTAAAATCTTCATTCTCACAAATCAGAAGCATTAAACAAGTTATGGGTCATGTTTCAAATACAAGCATGTCAGTTCTTCTATTCTTGCTATGTTGCTTTTGTTTAGATTCTGGCTCTGCCACAGACATTGTCACATCTTCGCAACCCATCAAAGACCCTGACTATATAATCTCCAACAGGAGCGTTTTCAACCTGGGATTGTTCAGCCCAGAAAATTCTACCAATTGATATGTTGGTGATGAATCACGGGTTCGTCAGTTGTAGTGAGGTCGTCCAGACAGGACCAGAGGTCTGCTTGTGTTGCGACGGAAGAAGAAATTCTCTGGAATGGTCACCGGTATGGTGCCTGCCACAACACCTCTGATGCCAAAGTTAGTACAAGGGAGTTTATAATAATAGACTATAAGAATGATGAGGGATATCTTGTAACTGTGTTTGTACCTCCTGTTGGCAATGTGAAGGCTTTATATATGTTGCTCTGGATTCTAACTGTTGAGGTTGATATTGTGATGTTAATGTCTTTTTTTTGGTAACGCTTCTTGCTGAGTAATAGGGTTTTAATATGCCTTCAACGGTTTGTCCAGCTGGTTCTGTAACCGTCCGTGGTATTATTAGTGGCATTGAATGATCTTGATATCCTCGTCAGTGACGTGGATACTTGCTTAGGCTCATCTTAGAGAGCGGTCTCGTCTGTCCTACTAAACTCGTCGGTAGTTGATTTCGCCAGTCCCATCAAATGTCTTAGTCTCGTCGGTAGTTGATTTCGTCAGTCCCATCAAATGTCTTAGTCTCGTCGGTAGTTGATTTCGTCAGTCCCATCAGATGCCCTCGGATTTTGTGGTCATCATGACATGCCATGACGACCATAGAAGATGAAAGTTTTTTTAAAATAATCTTTTGGCTACGTCAGTAATGTACATCCGTCTTTATTACTTAGCCACTTTTGAGGCTTCGTCAAAGCGGAATCTTATTACCTAGCCATTTTTTATGATCTTTTGGCTTCGTCAGTAATGTACGTCCGTCAAGACGGAATCTTATTACCTAGCCATTTTTGATGATCTTTTGGCTTCGTCAGTAATGTACATCCGTCAAGGCGGAATTTTATTACCTAGCCATTTTCGATGATCTCTTGGCTTCGTTAGTAATGTACATCCTTCAAGGCGGAATCTTATTACTTAGCCATTTTCGATGATCTTTTGGCTTCGTTAGTAATGTACATCCGTCAAGGTGGAATCTTATTACCTAGCCATTTTCGATGATCTCTTAGCTTTGTCAGTAATGTACATCCATCAAGGCAGAATCTTATTACCCAGCCATTTTCGATGATCTCTTGGTTTCGTCAGTAATGTACATCTGTCAAGGCGGAATCTTATTACCTAGCCATTTTTGATGATCTTTTAGCTTCGTCTTCCTTCTGCCTATCCCCGTCACTGTTTCGATGACCTGGCTGCTCCTTTTTTTGTCCTCTACGATCGTCTTCTCTCCTTCCCTCCTTTCTTGGCTTTTCTTCATCTGTTATAGCTGCTAATGCATCTTCAGCATTCATATACTTTTGTGCCTTCAGGAGCATTTCTGTCATCGTCTTAGGTGGATTCTTTGCAAGTGAAACCACAAACTCTCTAGACTTCAGCCCTGCTTTGAAGGTCATCAACTGCACCTTGTCGTCAACGTCATCTACCTCTAGGGTTTCTCGGGTGAAACGTTTCACATAGGATCGCAATGTTTCTTCCTCCCCCTGTCTAATGGTGAATAGGTGATTTGCTGGTCTTTTAGGACGTTGCCCACCGATGAAGTGATAGAGAAAGGCGTTACTTAACTGCTCGAAGTTGTCAATTGACGAAGTTGGTAGCTTTATGAACCACTCTCTTGCAGCTCCTTTAAGGGTGGTAGGGAAAGAACGACACAATATTTTGTCGGGAGGTTGTAGGAGGCCTAATGTTGTCTTGAAGGTGTTAAGATGATCCTGGGGGTCCTTAAGCCCATCAAATGGCTCAAGCTGAGGCAACCGAAATTTCGCCGGTACGGGGCATTCCAAGACCGCCGCGGTGAAAGGAGAGTCTGTTGCCTTGACTATCCTATCTAGGCTCTGATCCATCTTCTCCTTAATGGCATTCCTCAGCTCGTCCATCTCCTTCCTCATCTCTTGAAGGAGGTTAGAGCCCTATTCGCCCAGGGTAGTGGGCCTTTGTCGGTCACTTCTTCCATGGCTACCCACCTCATCCTCCTGGCCGGCTTTGGACCAGTTCTCCTCCTGTTAAAGTCATTGCCTCATCTCTTGATTCTGCCTGGTGAGTTCTTTAACAGTGGTCATAAGAGCTTGGACTTGCTGAGCTAGGGTCGCTGAATCCTGGTTGGTCTCCATCTGAATATCGAAGTTGGTAGAAACTACGCTTTCGAACCTGAGTACGAAAATGTCGTTTCCCACAAACGGCGCCAAACTGATGAATCATGGGTTCGTCAGTTGTAGTGAGGTCGTCCAGATGGGACCAGAGGTCTGCTTGTGTCGCGACGGAAGAAGAAATTCTTCGGAATGGTCACCAGTGTGGTGCCTGCCACAACGCCTTAGATGCCAAAGTTAGTACAAGGGAGTTTATAATAATAGACTATAAGAATGATTAGGGATATCTTGTAACTGTGTTCGTACCTCCTGTTGGCAATGTGAAGGCTTTATATATGTTGCTCTGGATTCTAGCTGTTGAGATTGATATTGTGATGTTAATGCATTTTTTGGTAACGCTTCTTGCTGAGTAATAGGGTTTTAATATGCCTTCAACGGTTTGTCCAGCTGGTTCTATAATTGTTCGTGGCATTATTAGTGGCATTGAATAATCCTGATATCCTCGTCAGTAACGTGGATACTTGCTTAGGCTTGTCTCAGAGAGCGGTCTCGTCTGTCCTACTGAACTCGTCGGTAGTTGATTTCGTCAATCCCATCAGATGTCTTAGTCTCATCGTTAGTTGATTTCGTCAGTCCCATCAGTTGGAATATGGTATAATAACATTTCTGTATTCACAGTTGTATGGGTAGCTAACAAACAGAAACCTCTAAGGAATTCTAATGGGGTTCTTACTATATCTGAAGACGGAGATCTTGTGGTACTAAATGGACAGAAGGAAGTAATTTGGTCATCGAATGTTACAAACTCTGTTCCTAATTCAAGTGCCCAACTTTTAGATTTAGGAAACTTTGTCTTGAAACAAAACACTACAAGGAGAGTCATATGGGAGAGTTTCCAATATCCTTCTAACACATTCTTGCCAAAGATGAAGCTTAGTGCTAATGTAAGAACAGGTAAGAAAGTGCAAATTACATCTTGGAAAAGCCCTTCTGATCCATCCATTGGAATATTCTCTTTTGGTATTCAACCTCTTAGTCTTCCTCAAATATTCATTTGGAAAGATGGTAGCCCGTATTGGCGCAGTGGTCCTTGGAATGGTTGGATCTTCATTGGAATACCGAATATGTATTCTGTATATCTTGAGGGATTCCGTTTTGTAGATAATCAAGAAGGAAACTTTTATTTAACTTTTAATTATGCAAACGAGCCTTTCTTGTCATATTATGCCTTGAATTTACAAGGAAATCTAGAAGAAAAATATAGATATTATGAGAAGGACGATTGGGAGTTAGGCTGGTCAGCTTTGAAGACTGAGTGTGACGTTTATGGCAAGTGTGGGGCATTTGGAAGCTGTGATCCACAGAATTCACCAATTTGCAGCTGCATCCCGTGGTTTGAGCCAAAGAATATAGAAGAATGGAATAAAGGAAATTTGACTACTGGCTGTGTTAGGAGGACATCCTTGCAGTGTGAGAGGGAAAACACTAGTGGTGAAGAAGGAAAAAAAGATGGGTTTTTAATGCTGAACATGATGAAAGTGCCAGACAATGCAGATTGGTCAAGTCCTTAAGATCGAGACAAATGCAGAGAGAAGTGCTTGGAGAATTGTTCTTGTTTAGCATATGCATATGAAACTGGCACTGGTTGTATGTCATGGACTAGAAACTTAACTGACACACAGCAATTATCCACTAATGGAGTTGACCTTTATGTTCGTGTGGCCTACTCAGAACTCCGTGAGTTGTTTTTGTTTTGCAAAAATTAGGCTTCAAATTAACCACATCTGGTCTAGTTGTTAGGTTTCTTAGTCTTATAACTTCAACCCAACTCCCATTACCTCCCCAGCTCCTCATGATAAGGAAATCATTTTCTTTTTTCTGATTTACAGATAAATTGGGAGACGTGAAAATTTTTTTTTACAATCACAGTGGTCATAGGAGCAATTTTCATTTCCATCAGCACTTATTTACTATGGAGGTGGATGGCAAAGCAAAAAGGTAATTTTCCCACTTTAACCAGGAAGTGTTGCTATATACTACATTACTCACTACTATAGTGTAAATTAGCAAGGAAAAGGAAAGCAAAGGAGATCTTATTGTTCAACAGAGGAGTAGCAAATAAAAAATTTCATAGTGACAACCTGGACCGAGATAGAGATCAAGACCTACCACTATTCAATTTTGAGAAGCTGGTGAGTGCAACAAACAACTTCCATCTATCTAATAAGCTCGGGCAGGGTAAATTTGGTCCCGTATATAGGGTAATGGTTGTTCTACTAGAGGTTTCTTGTCTAATAATTTGAATATCTAATTAATCATATGATGTTTGTTTATAGGGAAAATTGTTAGATGGACAAGAGATTGCAGTAAAAAGACTTTCTAAAGCCTCAGGACAAGGGTTACAAGAATTATGAATGAAGTGGTAGTAATTTCTAAACTCCAATATCAGAATCTTGTTAGGCTTCTTGATTGTTGTGTTGAAGGAGACGAAAAGATGCTAATCTATGAATACAAGATCTAAAGGCAAGTAATATCCTATTGGATGAAGAGCTAAATCCAAAATATCAGATTTTGGTATGGCCAGGATTTTTGGAAGAAATGAGGACCATGCCAATATTAAAAGGTTGTTGGAACTTAGTGAGTATCTTTTGTTTTGGCCAATTCAATTTGATACCTTTGAGTTAACAAGACTTGGATGTGTTTTCTTGTGAAAATTTAGTGGTTATATATCTCCTGAATATGCAATGGAGGGACGATTTCAGAGAAATTGGATGTTTTCAGCTTTGGGGTGTTGTTACTAGAGATGGTCAGTGGAAGAAGAAACACAAGTTTTATCATGATGAGCAGTCCATGAGCCTTTTAGGTTTTGTAAGTCTTCCTTTTCTCATTGCCTTATTTCTAAAAACCCCATGCTTCTTTCTTATATGTTTTAGTATTGATGCTAAGAATTTCAATCTTGTTTTTATGTTTCTAGACATGGAAATTGTGGAATGTGGACAACATTGTAGCCTTAATAGACCCAATGATATCTGAACCTTGTTTTGAAATGGAGATTTTGAGATGCATACATGTCGAATTGTTGTGTGTGCAAGATTTTGCCAAAGATAGGCCGACTATATCTGTTGTTATTTCTATGCTTAAAAGTGAGATTGTTGATCTTCCTTATCCAAAGCAGCCGGCATTTACTGAAAGGCAGATTGGGTTAGATACAGAGTATTCTCAAAGTAGCCAAAGAAAATGCTCTATCAACAACGTTACTGTTACAATGGTTCAAGGTCGATAGTTGACATGTGTTCTTGACATAATCATTTTGTATTTACATATCAATATTATACACTTTCTGAAGAATCTTATATGGTGTTAATACTGATTATTCTAGTCCCTCTTCAATGTCCACCACCATTAGTCCAATCTTTGAAGAAATAAACCATATTTTCTTCTTGGTACACTTAAGATGATTTACCTCTCTTTAACACAAAATTATTTGTATATTAGGGGTTTAAGGTAAATTTCAAAAATTTGCTAATTAATATAGCACCTACCAATAACAAATGAACATTCGTACTGCTTTTGAAAGAACATCTACCACAAGATAGACAGCATACTCCGTTGAAGATCTTGGCCTCAGAAGAACTGATAATCTAAATAAAGCCTTGATCTCTAAGTTGGGTTCATCAGTAGCTTCTAATGCAGATAAGACATGGGTTCATCTCCTCAAATCTAAACATGTTCAAGATAGAAGAAATCAACTGTTCCCATCTGGAAAGGAACTTACAATTCTATTCCATTGCTTAACAATGGTATGTGCCACCACATTGAATCAGGCTTAAAATACCAATATATGGACTGATCCATGGGTCCATACAATCCCCAACTTCACTCCACAACTATCTCCATTCTCCAAACCAATCCCAGAAATCAACCAAGTAGCAGGCCTTATCCTCCCTGCCTCATGCCAATGGACCAATGGTCTTCATTCCAAATTTATTCTCCTTGAAGGCGATGCCAAAGTTGTAATTGATTTGATGCTGATATCAAGCACATCTTGTGCTCATACTGGCCCATTCAAACGCTCATTTAATGGTTTGATCCATAGTTGAGTTATATTGGGCCAATTAATTGTTGTATAACGTGGGAACTTTAACTCATCAATTCTATTTTTCAATTGGCCCTACTCATGGAAGTTCCTCCTAGTCCCCTTATTGTTTCTTTAGAATAAAATTATCATCATTTACCACAAAAATTAAAATCTATTGGCAATTTTTTTATTATTTCATTCATTATTGCTTATTATGTACTTGATAAGATAAAATTTGTGTTTATAAATGATGATGGTGTGTTTTTCATTGAATGATTCTGTATTTTGTAATTTTACAATGCAAAACTTGGAGATTATTTTTTTTATTTTTGTAATTATTCTTTGAATTTGAAGGATTTATTATAATTTAAGATTATTAGTTTTTAGTCTTTGTTATTTCTTAGTTTTCTTATTTAATTTAAGAAAATGCACTTGAAAATTGTTTAATTTTATTTAGGTGCTTTCAATTACGGTGCCTAATTCTTACATATATATACCCTGTTTATTTGTATTTTAATTAGTTTTTAAATTAATTATAACTTCATATAATGGCTAAAGTTCCAATCCATTGGGCTACAATAAACAACTGACTACTAAAAGAAGATTTTATTTAACTCATAAAACACCGCAACAGGGCCCAAAGAGCCAATCCCTGAAAACTACTAAATAAAATTTTGTAGCTATCCTAAAACACAACCCGAATCCAAATAACTAGCCCAACCAAACTAATGAAATAACTAATAAGGAACAATATTACCATAACTAAGGGTTCTATAGTACACAAAATATGCTATAAACACAATACCACCATAAACAATTTGGGAAAAAGACAATTTGGTAGGCCTGGGTGGAAAACTCTTGAGCCCTACTATTTTCCCCCTATTTTCTCTTGTTAACCAAACAATGGAAAAATCAGTTTTTGAGAACAATCAAATATAACTTGATTAAGAAATAGACACCAAATTTTAAATTACAGTTTAGTCAATTTTAGGCTAATCTAACAATTAAGTCCAAATTAAAGTGATTAACCAATTAATTAACATAGGCATGGATATACAAATAAAATGAACAGCCCACATAAATAAAACTACAATAACGACAATTAGGCCTTCACCATGTGTGCTGGACCCATAGAGTTAGTGCAATGTGCACAGTGCATCCAACTACATCAAATTCTGTTAATGATTCATAATTCGTACAGAATTTATTCTCTTGCGTCCACTATTTAATATCTATTTTTTCACATACAATTTTAGTTTTAAAAGTGGACACTTTTTTTCTGCTTAAAATGTGTATATTTTTGCATTAAGTGTGGATACGTGTATGAAATAATGTATATGAAGGAGTGTGAAAGAATATTTAGCATAACTTTTATGATTTAGATTGTCATTTCAGCTAAATAATGTAAAAATAACAAGAAAATAATTCAACTAACTTCCCATGACTTTCTTTCACGGAGCCATTGTGTTGCTGTTGTGTTGTTTAATGCTGAAATGTTAGATTGTTGAGAATAAAGTATGGGAGATTTTTCAGAAGCCCATGATAGTGATCTAGTGTGTGAAAGCTACCAATTGGGTATCTAATTTGAAAATATATTGAACAAACAAGAGCAAGTTTTTCAAATGAATGAATGGCCCAAAATAGATCCAAATGTTCAACATTTGAGTCAATATGGCAGCTTTAACTTTGAATAATAGAAAGTTCAACATTTGAGTCAATATGGGCAGCTTTAACTTTGAATAATAGAAAGTTCAACTATGCAGCTCTTTAAGAAAAGTATGAAAGGAGGCAATGACTTAATGGTGTTCTTGGCATCTCAAGTGTTCATTCTCAGCATTGAACAAGTTATGGGATGTGTTCGAAATACAAGCATGTCAGTTCTTCTAGTCTTGATATATTGCATTTGTTTTGAATCTGGCTTTGCCACAGACACCATCTCATCTTCCGAACCCATCAAAGACCCTGGCTATATAATCTCCAATGGGAGTGCTTTCAAACTGGGATTCTTCAGCCCAGAAAATTCTACCAATCGATACGTCGGAATATGGTATAATAACATTTCTGGATGCACAGTTGTATGGGTGGCTAACAGACAGGAACCTCTCAGGGATTCTAATGGGGTTCTTACTATATCTGATGACGGAGATCTTGTGGTACTAAATGGAGAGAAAAAGCTAATTTGGTCAGCGAATGTTTCAAACTCTGTTCCCAATTCAAGTGCCCAGCTTTTGGATTCAGGGAACCTTGTCTTGCAAGAAAATGCTACAGGGACAATATGGGATAGTTTCCAATATCCTTCTGATACAGTCTTGCCAACAATGAAGGTTAGTGCTAATGTAAGAACAGGAAAGAAAGTGCAGATTACATCTTGGAAAAGCCCTTCTGATCCATCCATTGGAATCTTCTCGTTTGGTATTCAACCACCTAGACTTCCTCAAGTATTCATTTGGAAAGACGGTAGCCCATATTGGCGCAGTGGTCCATGGAACAGTCGGATCTTCATTGGAATACCGGATATGGATTCTGTATATCTTAATGGTTTCAATTTTGTAGATGATCAAGATGGAAATTTTTATCTAACTTTTGCTTATGAAGACAAGGCTTTGTCCTATTTTGCCTTGAATTCACAGGGGAATCTAGTGCTGAAATATATGTCTAATGGTTTGAAGGATGTCGTGTGGTTGCTTTGCACACTGAGTGTGATGTTTATGGCAAGTGTGGGGCATTCGGAACCTGTGATCCAAAGAATACACCAATTTGTAGCTGCTTCCAGGGGTTCGAGCCAAATAATTTAGAAGAATGGAATCTAGGCAATTGGACTAGTGGATGTGTTAGGAGGGCACTGTTGCAGTGTGAGAGGGTGAACACTGCTGGTGAAGAAGGCAAAAAAGATGGGTTTTTGAAATTGAAGATGATGAAAGTGCCAGACAATGCAGCTTGGTCAAGTGCTTCTGAAAACAAATGCGGTGAGCAATGCTTGGAAAATTGTTCTTGCATAGCATATGCATATGAAACTGGCGTTGGTTGTATGTCTTGGACGGATAAAGTAATTGATGCACAACAATTCTCCAGTTTGGGAGCTGATCTTTACATTCTTGTGGCCTACTCAGAATTTGGTAAGTTGTTTTTGTTTTATACTTTTATGTGAAAATTAGGCTTTAAATTAGGTTACTTTGTTTTATAAGTTCAACCCAAGTCCCACTACCCGCAGCTCCCCATGATAATGAAATCAGTGTCAAAGACTCTTTATTTAAAACAGTTTTGCACTATATTTTTTTTGAACAAGTATTATACTTTTTTCCCCTCATTTACAGATAAAATGGGAAATGTGAAAAAAATTGTCACAATCACAGTGATCACAGGAACAATTTTCCTTTCCATCTGCACATATTTACTGTGGAAGCGGATGGCAAATCTAAAAGGTAATATTCCCAATTAAATTAGCTCAATGGACTAGTAAATGTTGCTATATATTACATCACTCACTACTATAGTTGACATTAGGAAGGAAAATGAAAGCGAAGGAGATCTTATTGTTCAAAAGAACAGAAGCACAACCAAAATTTCATAGTGACAACCTGGACCAAGTTAAAGTCCAAGAGCTACCGCTATTCAATTTTGAGAAGTTGGCAAGTGCAACGAACAACTTCCATCTATCTAACGAGCTTGGGAAGGGTGGATTTGGTCCTGTATACAGGGTAATGGTTGCTCTACTAGAGGTTTCTTGTCTAATAATTTTTATGTCTAGTTAACCATTTGGTGTTTGTTTATAGGGAAAATTGCCAGATGGACAAGAGATTGCAGTAAAAAGACTTTCTAAAGCCTCTGGACAAGGGCCAAAAGAATTTATGAATGAGGTGGTGGTAATTTCTAAACTTCAACATCGAAATCTTGTTAAGCTCCTTGGTTGTTGTGTTGAAGGAGGAGAAAAGATGTTGATCTATGAATATATGCCAAACAAAAGTCTGGATGCATTCCTCTTTGGTTAGTTAATTTTGATGCCCTTTCTTGTAATACAAATGCATTACAACGTTAAATTTTCTGCATAAAAATTTCAATTTATCTATGAGTAGTGATAATTTTTTGCATAGGAATTACCTTTAAACTATTTTGAGAAATTTGAACAATCTTTTCTGTTGTGATACTTCAATTGAAATAGACTTTTCCAAATCTTTTATCACTTCACCACTAGAACATCTTTTTCCAAACTTTATTTTCTTTCATCTTGCGAGTTTCTCTGAATGCTTGTGTTTAAATTCATCAGATCCTCACAAGGAAAAACTGTTAGATTGGAGAAAACGTTTCAACATTATTGAAGGAATTGGTCGAGGTCTACTCTATCTTCATAGGGATTCTAGATTAAGGATTATTCATAGAGATCTAAAAGCAAGTAACATCTTGTTGGATAAAGAGCTAAATTCAAAAATATCAGATTTTGGAATGGCTAGGATTTTTGGAAATAATGAAGACCAAGCTAATACTAATAGGGTCATTGGAACATAGTAAGTACCTTTCCTTTAGTCAATTCAATTAGATACTAGTACTAATATTAGATGACAAGATTTTGATGTGTTTTGTTTTTATAGTTTAGTGGCTATATGTCTCCTGAATATGCAATGGAAGGGCGATTTTCAGAAAAATCGGATATTTTCAGCTTTGGAGTATTGTTACTTGAGATAATAAGTGGAAGAAAAAACTCTAGCTTTTATCATGATGAGCAATCCATGAGCCTTTTAGGATTTGTAAGTCATCCTTATCCCATTGCCTTATTTTTGAAAACCTCTAATGCTTGTTATAATTTTCAATATTGATGCTAAGAATTTCAAAATTATTTTAATTTTTCCAGGCATGGAAATTGTGGAATGCAGACAACATTATAGCCTTAATAGACACAATGGTATATGAATCATGCTTTGAAATGGAGATTTTGAGATGCATACATGTTGGCCTGTTGTGTGTGCAAGAATTTGCCAAAGATAGGCCAACTGTATCTGTTGTTATTTCCATGCTTAAAAGTGAGATTCTTGATCTTCCTCGTCCAAAGCAACCGGCATTTATTGAAAGACAAATTCCCTTAGATAAGAAGTTATCTCATAGCGGCCAAAGAATATTTTCTGTTAATGATGTTACTGTCTCAAAGGTTCAAGGTCGATAGCTAGCATGTGTTCTTAACATAATTCTTTACATATTTATGTTGGAATCTTTACAATGTTTATATTATAAATAAAAATAAAAAATTGAATTATCGTCAAGTAATTTTAATTTTCATTTTAATTTTTTGCCATCATCTACAGTCTTAAATCTGGCCACACCCTCTGTTAACCAAAGCCGAGCTTCACTGTTCAAATTCGTTTCAAAGCCAATATTTTTGTTATCAAATCTCACAAGTAACATTGTCTCACTCTCAAGTTTTGTTCCCTTTCTCCACATATCTTTTCGTTTATTTTTTAGTTAAATTTTGGACTGAGTTCTCTAGATTTTTGGGGATTTTCCTTGTTAATTTATTAATTTATTTTTCAAGTTCTAAATAATCAAAAAAAAAACACACACACACAATGTACACTTCTTTTTTTCCTAAAAAAAACTGAAGTTTTGGAGTTATTGAAGGAGATGGAATATTAACTAACCAAAATGCAATTCCGGCATAAAGATATTGATCCCAACCCCAAAAATAAGAATCCCAAGTGCCTTTCTTGAACTCCAATATGAGTTATTTTAAACATCCCAAGGTAAGGATTACACTGTCAATATCCCTTGGATCTTTTAGATTTAGGAAACCTTGCCTTGAAAGAAAACACAAGAAGAACGGTCATATGGGCGAGTTTCCAACTTCCCTCTATTGCGAATGGCTCTTTTGGCTGACTAATCTCTAGGATTAGAATACAGTAACCATCTTCGAGACGGAGGGATTGTGCAATACCCAAGACGGTGTCATTCTGTAGTTTTTATTAAATCTTCAGCTTTGCTAAAACGATGTCGTTTAGAGACCTAGTGATGAAAAAAGTCACTTACTCGAAACAACACCGTTTAGTTTTTTTTATTATCAGAATCTTGTATTTCCTTTGTTACAAACGTCATCATTTCAAATATAGCCGTTAGGCACAATGCTTCTTCTTTCAAGAAGAAGAGGAATAGAGAAGGGGAAGGAGAGAGCAAAAAAACAGATCTTTTTCAAATTTCAACCCATAGAAATAGAACTTCACCCTCTTTGTTGTGGTGATTTATTCTTGAAAGACTGATTTTCAGTCGGTGGAGAGAGACTGTATGAAGTAGGAGCTTGTCTCCCTTTTCCCTCTTTTTGTCATTTGGCCTTTTTTTTTCTTTTTTTTTTTTTGGAACATTTCATAAAAAGTCCAAGTTTTCGGTCTGAGAATGCACATGAAAAAGAAATTGAAAGTGTGACGGTTTTAAAAAATTGTGATTTCAAGTCCCAATTTTAGTTGTTCTTAATTAGTGTGTGTAAACGAGTGGAAGTGCATAATAGCTTTTATCCTTTTAGCTATTGCGATAGATTTCAAATACATGTTTGGGAAAAGAAGCATATATAGCAATTACTGCTCATTGCATTCAAAATGGTGATCCTCACAAACCAGACAGAATCTTTGTTCAGAACTTGACTCTACCATAGACAACATTACATCTTTTCAACCCATCAAAGACTCTGACTACATAATCTCTAATGGGAGTGGACCAGTGGGTAGCTAGCAGAGACATTTCTGTTAGAAATCAGAAAAGCTTATGAAAATGATAAGAAGAATTTTGGGAGAAATCTCTTTTATTTATTGAAAAGCAAACTTGGCTATTTTATAGCCTTACAAAGCTTGAAACAAAAAAGTAACAGCCCACATTTTACAATCCTAATAACGTGGTAAAGACTAATTCAATCAAACAAATATCCCTTAACAATAGGGATTTATTGACAGAGTGGTAACAAACCACTAAAAACAACCTACCTTCTAGAATGACAGATCTCAACAATTCCTCCCTTAAACTAAATGCTACAAACACTCAGTTTATATCCATCTCAGAACAAACTCCCAATAGCCCTCGCAGGTTCAAGAAAACATCTAGCTTGAGTGCTTTAGTCATCACATCAGCCAACTGTTCTCGTGTCCCACAAAGCACCAGCTCCATTGTACCAGCCTTTGTGAGCTCTTGAAGAAAATGGAAACGTACATCTATGTGCTTACTACGACCATGCATTACTGGGTTCTTTGAAAGTTTGATTGCAGAACTACTATCACAACGAATAATAGTTGACTTGCCTTGATTCTGACCCAGCTTTCCCAACACCCTCTTCAACCATACTGCTTGGCATGCACATGAAGCTGCAACAATAAACTCTGCCTTTATGGTAGATAGACTTACTACTGGTTGTTTTCTTGATGACTAGGATACTGCTCCTGAACTCAATAAAAACACATAGCCTGAAGTACTCTTTCTGTCCTCCAAATCTCCAGCATAATCACTATCAGTGTACGCAACAAGTTCATCATCTCCTCCCTTCTTATAGAAAATTCCAAAACCAGTTGTTCCTTTCAAATATCTCAGCACCCTTTTTGCTACCTGTAAATGGAACTCAGTAGGATTCTCCATATATCTACTAATAAGACTCACCACAAACATTATGTTAGGACGAGTAGCTGTCAAATACATAAGACTACCCACAATCTATTTATAGTAAGTCTTGTCCACCTTAACTCCACCTTCATCCTTCACAAGCTTAAAGCCGGGAACAATAGGATTATGAACAGAATTACTTTTGTCCATCTCGAAACATTTCAGCACCTCCAAAGCATACTTCTTTTGACTGATAAAAACACCATCAGATCTTTGCAAGACTTCAAGACCAAGGAAAAACCTCATCTTACCAAGATCTGTCATGTCAAACCCATGCTTCATGGAATTTTTTAACTCTGTAAACATCAATTCATCATTTCCAGTAAAAATAAGATCATCAACATAGAGACTTACAATTAATACTTTGCCTTCTTTGCTTGTCTTGATGAACAAAGTATGCTCGTAGTCACACTTCTCAAAGCCTTCTTTCATGAAATAGGCCTTTATACGGCTATACCAAGCACGTGGTGCTTGCTTAAGCCCATAAAGTGCCTTCTTTAACTTGTAGACCTTCTGTTCATTTCCCTTTTGCACACAACCACAAGGCTGCTCCACAAAAACCACTTCATTCAACTTACCATGTAAAAATGCAGACTTCACATCTAACTGATAAATAGTCCATCCTTTTTGAGCTGCAAGTGCTATCACCAATCAAATTGTCTCCATGCGTGCCACAGGTGCAAATACACTAGTATAGTCTACCCCATGTTGCTGAGTATATCCCTTTGCTACAAGCCTAGCCTTGTATTTGTCCACTTCTCCATTTTCATTAAACTTAGTCTTATAAATCCATTTCACTCCAACCTTCTTTGCTCCCGTAGGTAACACCATCAATTCCCACGTATCATTGTTGTTTATTGCTTCCATTTCTAAATCCATGGCTATCCTCCATTTCCTACTCTTCATAGCATCTTCAAAGTGAATAGGATCAGTAGTTGCAAACATGGCCAAATAAGCTTCTTTATCTTCTTCAAAAATGCCTTCCCCTGTTTCATAGTCTCTCATCCAGATTGGTCGTCTCCTATTCCTCCCTTCATTCAAGCTAGGAGAGCTTTCTTCAGTCAAGGAGTCTGAGGAAAAATTTTCTTCAGCTGCGTCTACATTTGCTTCAAGATCAGATTCAAGTTCGCTCCCCTCTTCATTGTCATCAAACATAGCTGCTTCCTCCTCAAGATCACCTCATTCCAAGTCACACACAATGGATTCTTCATATTTCTTATCCCAATCCCAATTCTTGTCTTCTTCAAATACAACATCCCTACTTGTTATGATTCTTTGTGAAACTAGATCATAGAGCCTATAAGCCTTGGACTCCTCACTAACTCCCAACAAAACAAAACTCAAGCTCTTATCATCCAGCTTAGTTCTTTTACTATCAGGCACATGAACATGGGAGACACATCCAAAAACTCTAAAATGTTCAACTGAAGGCTTAACTCCGCTCTAAGCTTCTTCTGGAGTCTTGTTTTTCACTGCCACTGTTGGACTTCGATTCAAGACATGCACTGTCCAATTGACTGCTTCAGGCCAAAAGGTTTTTGGAAGTTGCTTTTCAGAAATTATACTACGAACCATATTCATAATAGTTCTATTCTTCCGTTCTGCAACTCCATTCTGCTGTGGTGTGTAGGCAGTTGTCAATTGTCTTCGTATGCCATTTACATCACAAAAATTGATGAACTCTTGTGATGTAAACTCTCCTCCTCGATCAGTACGCAACACTAGAATGAACGAGTTTGTTTCCTTCTCAACATATATCTTAAAACTCTTAAAAACAGTTAAGGCTTCTAATTTTTCTATCAAAAAATAAACCCATGTTTTTCTACTAAAGTCATCAGTGAAATTAAGTAAGAGTGCAAATTTGGTCCGGACCTGGCGTAAAACCATCATTTTACACCCTCTAATAGCATTGTGCCACATCAGCATTTCACAAAACAATCAAATACACTTAACACACACAAACCCACCCACATCGTCATCAAATAAGCTTCCAGAGCATCGACGGGCTGTACAAAAGCGGTCGGATTCACCGTTTTTGATGTAGAATTCAGTAAAACTCAGAAGCCATCAAGCCCAGATTCAGATGATGGTCTTGCCAAGTGAAAAACTCCAAAAGCTCAGTTGGCTCAAAACCAAAAACAGAAGTAAAAGTGTAAAACCAAAAAAAAAAAAAAAATCTAATCTCCGATCAAAAGTAAAAGGTAGTCCACTCCCAACCCCACTATTATTCTCCTCTTTGGCATTTGCTCCCTTTGTTTATTAGCTCAGACTTTGCCTTCAGATCTACCAAATACGCAGACAAACTCCTTTACGCAACCAAAAAAAAAAAAAAATCGAACTTATTAAGTCTCCCCCAACTTCAACTACTTCTTCATTTTCATTTACCAAAAAGACCCAAAGAGATCTGGAAAATGCTCTAGCACTATTGAGTCTCCACGCCAAATCATCATTTGTAACTAGGCTTGATGGGTTCTGGGTATCACTTAATTTGAACACAAAAACAACGGCTTCAGCAACTTTGTATTGTTTGGCACTGATCTAGAAGCTTTCCTGACAATGGTGTGTAGTGTGGGTGGTTCTGCCGTGCTTGGGTGTTTTTATTTTTATTTTATGAAATTAGGTTTTAAGGAGTGATAGTGTGCGGTGTGCCCATAAATAAAAAGGAGTGATAGTGAGTGGCATGTGTATTGGATTGTTTTGTGAAATGCTGATGTGTCTTGTAATTATTGGAGGCATAAAATACTGCGATTGCGCCAAATCCGGATGAAATGTTTTCTCATTAAGTAAATACCTCTTCTTTCCATTTGAGATGGGCTTGATTGGTCCACAAATATCAACATGCACTAATTGAAGAATTTGTGAAGCTCTCTAGGTGCTTTTCCTTGGAAATGAGAACCTTTGTTGCTTCCCTACTAAACTAGCCTTACATAGCCTTGAGGGAGACTTAAATTGTGGTAAACCATTCACCATCTTCTTCTGCTAAAGAGTCTTTAAGCCCTTAAAGCTCAAGTGACCATATCTATAATGCTAGAGTTGCACCATATCTTCTGTGATTGTGTTGAAACAAGTAGATGCTATTGGCTGAGATATAGCATGCAATATGAACATTCGATTTGAAGCCATCTTTGTCTCCATTATTAAACCTTTCTCAGGATGAAACACTTCACACTTTCTACCTTGAAATAGAATGTTAAGCCCCTTTTCTTGCAGTTGCCCAATACTTGGTAAATTGTTCTTCAGGTCCGGCACATAGAATACTCCTGTGATAATCTATGCTCTTCCATTAACCTGTATCCGTACATTGCCCTTTCCCATTACAACCATACTTGAGTTGTTGCCCAGCTTCACAGAAACTCTAAAACTTTCATCAAAATCCGAGAAGTATTCCTTCTTTCCACACATATGATTGCTACATCCCGAGTCAAGGAACCACATATCTTCTCCATTGGCCTTATTCATATCAACACAAGCCATCATCAACATTTCTTCTTCAGTCTGAGAATAGTTGGCTTCCTTCTCCTTGCTTGGACATTGCCATTGAAAATGCCCAAGCTTATGACAATGATAGCACTCCACTGTGGCCTTGTCGGAGCTTTGTCTGCCTTGTCCCCTTCCTCTTCCTCTAAAATTTCCACGTCCTTGACCCCTTCCTCCAGATTGATCTCCATGAGTGATCTTTAGAGCGTGTTCTTCTTCCACATGAGAACTCATGCGTTGTTCATGGACAAGCAGGCTGCTTTGCAACTCATCAATGGTTAAGGTGTCTATATCCTTAGACTCCTCAATGGAACACAGAACATAATCAAACTTTAGAGTCATGGATCTCAAAATCTTTTCAACTACAGAAACATCTCCCTTGTCCTCACCATTTGCTTTCATCTTGTTGGCTATGGCAAGGGTCCAAGCAAAATACTTATTCACAGATTCTCCTGCCTTCATGTGAAGAATTTCAAACTCCTTCCGGAGAGCTTGCAAGTGAGCACTATTTACTCATGTTGTACCTTGATCTTCTGCTTCAAAGAATCCCAAATGTTCTTGCTGTATCCTTGTTGAGGATTGTCTCCAGGACCGAACGATCTATTGCTTGAAATAAATAGTTCTTTGCTTTCAAATCTTTCAACTTCTGATCTTCAATAGTCTTCCTCTGAGCATTTGCTTGACCTTCTGCTGCTGCAGGAATCCCATTCTCCACCAAGCCCCAATACTCCTTAGAACGCAAGAAGTTTTCCATGAGCATCGCCCAATGATCATAATGCCCATCAAATTTCAGAACAGTTGGCTGCACAGAAGAACTTTTTGCCATCACTACAAACGTAGAAGATTGCTGCTTCTAATTTTAACCAGGCCCCGTGACAAGGTTTTGATACCAAATGTTAGAAATCAGAAAAGCTTATGAAAATGATAAGAAGAATTTTGGGAGAAATCTCTTTTATTTATTGAAAAGCAAACTTGGCTATTTTATAGCCTTACAAAGCTTGAAACAGAAAAGTAACAGCCCACGTTTTACAATCCTAATAACGTGGTAAAGACTAATTCAATCAAACAACTATCCCTTAACAATAGGGATTTATTGACAGAGTGGTAACAAACCACGAAAATAACCTACCTTCTAGAATAACAAATCTCAACAATTTCCCCCTAAACTTGTAAAGCTGAAGAATTGAGGAAGGAAGAAGACTATGTTCAGGGACTGTGCAATACCCAAAACGGTGTCATTCTGTCTTTTAATTAAATCTTCAGCCTCTTAAAACAATGTCCTTGAGAGACTTAGGGTCCGTTTGGATAGAGCTTATTGCTGAAAACTGAAAACTGAAAACTGAAAACACTGTAGCAAAATAATTTTTAAATGTGTGAATAGTGTCGTGGGACCCATTTTTAATAAAAAAAATTATGTAAAGTGAAGTTTGTGGGTCCCGTGAACAGTACACGGGACCCACAAATATGCTGAAAAGTCAGCAAAAGTGGGCTACTGTTCATGCACAGTGCATGAACAGTAACCGCTGTCCCTGACCCGTGCTGCAGCTGAAGAAAAAAAAAAAAAAAAAAAAAAAACACAAAACGCGCAGACGCAGCCGCATTAATCTGTATCCAAACTCAGCTTTAGTGATAAAAGTCACTCGTTCAAAACGACGTTGTTTGGCCTTTGATGTGGTGACCCTCTTCAATGTGGTGATTTATTCATGAATGAGAGATTTTCATTCGGAGATAGCCAAAAGGCCTTTCTTCTTCTTTTTTTATTTTTATTTTATTTTCTTTTTTCTTTTCTTTTTCTCTATAGTTTTTTTTTTTTTTTTTATAAATTTTAATTTCCTTACTTCAGTTTCACGGAGCCAAAACTTGAAATTAGGAGACGGCTTTGTTATTAGTTATGTGGGGCTGGCGGCTGCTCTAGTCTCTAGCTCTATTGCTTAACCATTATTTAATTAAATAATTATATAGTTTCGTTTTTTATATGTTAATTTGCTA
Source organism: Castanea mollissima (assembly GCA_014183005.1). Taxonomy (NCBI): domain Eukaryota; kingdom Viridiplantae; phylum Streptophyta; class Magnoliopsida; order Fagales; family Fagaceae; genus Castanea; species Castanea mollissima. The sequence goes on along the minus strand of JACAVU010000002.1, from coordinate 64,358,573 downwards.
CTGGTTAAGGGCAAAATTTTTATGTTTAAAATTTTTTAAAGGGCTAAGTTGTTTGTTTTTGGTAAAATTAGTTGATTGACTTTAATTGTTTTTAAGCTATTAGTGTTTTTTATTTTTGAGTTAATTTTTTTAGGCTTCTATATTTTGTTTTAGATTTCAGGTTTATAAAAATTTTTTATGCCCTTTAAAATAAAGAAAATGCTAGAGTTACATGTGAGTCCATATGTAAATTAATAAGAATTTACTATTTCAACAATTTGTAAAAATATTATAGAAAAGTTTGTGATTATAATATTACTCTTAAAAAAATCAATTATATTATTAAAGGGGCCCAGTATAATTTTATAAAATATAATTATTAAACTTTATACATATATATATATATATATATATATATATTATATATATATATATATTTACAAAACAATTAAGGGAGCCACTGCCCCATGGTCAAAGTCTCCCTCCATCCTTCCCTTATTCCACGCGCACAAGGAAGAGACGAAGACTAATTGGATTGGTGTGTCTCTCTTTTCTCTCCTTTTGTCAAGGTCACGAGGGAGTTTGTCTCCCCTCAACAGCTAAGATGCGTCAATAATTGAAAAAAATGTTTGGAACAGTCTATAAACACTAGAAACTAGGAAGTCCAGGTTTTTGGTTCGAGTAATATTTATTACGCAGATTGTATTACATAAAAATAAAATAAATAAATAAATAAACAACTGAAACACTTTCTATTTTTTTTTCTTGTCTAAACGTGTGAAAGAATGTAATAGCTTTTATTCTTGCGAGAGATTTGAAATAAATGTTCGGGAAAACACACAAATAAAAAGAAATAACCGGCCAACGAATTGAAAATTTTGATTCTCAAAAGCCAGAATCTTTGTACAATATACATGGGAAAAGAAGCAATGACTAGTATTGTTGTGGGTCAAATCTCTAACATGCACCAAACATAATTTATTAATTTTTAAAGAACACCCCTACCCACCATGTGCGGCCCGCAGCCATCTATAAACAATGGTTTCGATATATTGGGGTATCAGTGTATGTGCATCCCCACAAAACCGCTCAAACAAGAAGCATTGAACAAGTTATGGGACTTGTTCGAAAATATTTTACTAGTAAGCGACCCACAAAAGCAATAAATAAAAGCAACGTATGCAGGTTAGCCAGTTTAGGTGAAATTTTCAGACCTGGGAAGTTATATATGGCCAGTTGGAGTTGACCAGTTGACCAAATCTTTTTCTGAATCTCTAATCTATAACCCCTTGGATTACTAAAATTTTCTGACCAGAACTTTCATAATTTTTTTTTCCTTAAAATTATTTTTCAAAAGTTGTGGGTAGCCTTTGTCTCAGATAACTACCAATCCAAAGTTGCAAACTGTTAGAAGAATTGTATAATTCATGAGTTAAAATATGTAGACCATCAATAATATTGTACCCTTCTTTATTACAACATTGTCTTTTAAGATAACACAATATCCATGTTTACCTAAATAAGTTGTAGAAGTTAAATTCCTACGAACATTAGGTACATACAAACAGTCTTCCAACATTAAAACTCTAGACTCAAAGTATAAATTAATAACTTCAACAACTACAACCTGAATCCTGCTCCCATCAGCCAAAGTAAGAAACAATTCCCCTTCATTAAGATTTCTGGTCTTTTGGAACCCCTGCAAAGAATTGCAGATATGATTAGTACAACCTGAATCCATACACTAGAAATCTGTGGGATTTTGTACTAAACATATTTTAAGGAGGTATGAACTTTTCATACCCTTATTATTGGTAACCTTGAATTTTGGACAATTCCTCTTCCAATGTCCTTTCTCACTACAATGGAAATATTTTCCTTTGATCTTCTTTCCTTTGTCGGCAACTCTTAAGGCAATTTGTTTACCATCTTGCTTAATGAAGTCCTTCTTCTTCTTCTTTTTATCCTTGCGTTTCGACTTAGGTTGAGAAGTAGAAGTTTCAACCATATTGACATTAACACTAGAAGTACCAAGGATGCCTTCCGCCGCTATCAACTCATTCATTAATTCAGACAATGAATAAATCTTTTTGTTCATATTATAATTGAGTCTGAATTCCTTGAATGATTCTGATAATGACTAGAGTATCACATTCACTTGGGATTCTCCATCAATATCGACATCCAAAACTTCCAGTGTATTCAAATTAGAGATCATTGTAAAACAATGCTCCCTCACTGAATTGCTTTCAACCATTTTGGTATTATAAATTTGCCTCATGATTTCTTACCTTAAAGAATGGTCTTACTCACCAAACATCTCATTCAAGCATAATGTCTAAAGCTAGTTCTACATCCTACATTTGATGTTGTAAAACATTTGAGATAGAAGCTAGGATGTAGTACTTGACCATCTCATTAGATTTCTGCCAACGATCATATTGCTGTTTTTCCTTAGAAGGAGCATCTAATTAATGAAGGAAAGTTAGGACAAGGTTGAGTCAGCACATATTTGTGCTCTTTTACTAGTAAGAACAATGTCCAAATTCCTATTAACATAGTTGGATCCAGTCAGTTTGTTTTAATTAAGAACAGCAATAAGTGGGCTAAATGATGTCATGATTTAAATCTAAAAACAATAAACATGAATATAATAAGTAAACTGGACATTATCAATTTAGCATATAAACATATAGTATGGAACCTTAATAAAACGATAATATAATATATGCAACGACAATCTAATCACATATTCAATATCCCTCAGTATAGAGTGAATATTAAATACTATGATTGATTGAGAATTATTTTTATTATTAGTACTATCATGATAACTCTTATCAAATACTAATAACATGCCATTTTACATTTGACCTCTAAATAATAATAATAATAATAACTCAACATAAAAGATACTATAATATCTAGTCTAGTGTATACCATTGTCTAGAATCATGTGTAACCATATTTCATCTCCTTAACGAGCTTATTTTGTAGTACCATGACACAAAATACCATCCGCATGGAATGCAAAGTTCGAGACTAAGACAATGTGTTTGATCAAACTACTATAAACCTAGAAATTCAAGCTTGTAGGACCATGAAATAAATACTCTCCGCATGGAATGCTAAGCTCGAAGCAAAGACAAAGTATATATTTCACACTACTATGAACCAACAATGGAGGCCATAAGATGCAACTCTTGTATCTCTCTCCCACTAGATGTTTTAAATTAAATATTTTTATTTTGTATGCATGTGTAATCTAATCACACACAGCCTTGCACTTTATACATTTGAAAACACTTAGAAAAAAATTCAAAATTCCCTTCAGTGGCATTTTCGCGAGAATCTCACAACTAAGCTCTTCCCGCGAAAATGAGTTAAGGGAAATAGCGAAAACACAAAATTCAGATAGAAACTTTTGCGATTGTCTCGCGACTGTTTTGCAATTGTCTCGGGACTATTTCGCAAGTAAAGCTTACCCGCGAAAAGTTTTGTGCTTCAGTGGCATTTTTTGCGAGTAACTTCATGAGAAGGTAACCTACGAAAAACCTGTGTTTTCAATTTTTAAACGGTAGATATATACAGTTTTCAACGGTTTTTATGAAGAAACAACCACCATATGAACATAATAGATGAGATTTAATATCAAAAGTGAATTCCATTGATATTGATGCTATAACCTTAAAGATCAATTTAACACACTTAAATTCAAATTGAAACAATATCATAACATCAATATCAATTTTTATCAAACCATAGTTTCAACAACCATGCAGAAAATTAAATACATATATAATCTTCTAACATCATGAAACTATTATTTCTAATTCCAAAAAATACAAAACATGTTATACATATTCGAAATTGAAGACCGCTCTGATACCATTTGATAAAAAAAATACATGTTTGTATCGCATACAAAACATACACTGTGAAAAATTAACGGATCTACCTCATTCATAATTGTTAACATGTACTATGCAAATTTCAGAATTCAAGAACAAAAGAGTGTACCTTGATGCGGTGAAATTCAAAACAAAAATTAGAAGTACTCGGGAACACTTTTAATCTTCACTTCAATTCTATTTACGCCCAAGAAGTGTGGTCTCTCAATCAGTTTTCAAATGGAGAATAAGAAAGTGTCTCACACTCACATACAGACCATTTCATATTCTCTCATCTTAAAATTTTGTATGTTTCTCCCTTATAACTAATTATCTAATTGGGTTAACTTTTTGGGCCTTCCCAATTGAGCTTTACTGTGTGGCTTGAAGTGGGACCAAAAAGGACCAATAAGACACTAGCTTCAATGGGCCTTCGGCTTTTCTGTCAATTCTTGACAAGTCCAAAGTTACCATTAACCATATTTAATACCATTATATAAATATAGTTGTACTCTAAGCCTTATTAATAAATTATATCACAAGACTTTATTATGCGTGCAACCCTTTCATAAAATATTTGTAATAATACAAAGTCATAAATATAGACTGCCACTTTGTAAATAAATACATCTTAATCCTTGAGTATCTGGTCTAATCCTTTAAAGTTATTCATCATATATTTATGAAATCTAAGTTTATAAATATATACTTTAGTAACTATTTACTAAAGTAGTTAGGCCTAACATTCTGAATAACATATCCATTAAACTTATCTTAAGAGAATATTTTGTATCTCCTTTTAAAGACTATAAATTTCATCTTGAGAATATATGTTTCATCGACACTAAATGTGGTTGCCCAACATATTGAGATTTTGACCGTATCTTTAGATCTCTCTCCTGATATATCAAAGCAACTTATACTTCATGATCAGGTGCATTATTCTTTCAGGATTAAAAGTTCATGTAAATATAAGTCGTGAGATTTATTGTTCATTTTACAATCATTAGGAGAATAATAAATCTCACAGCAGTCTAGTTCAATTTATTTTAACTCTTAAAACATATCAACTAGAAATCTTCACTTCCATTATTAAGACAAATCATTTTAGTTGATATGTTATAGTTTTCGTAGATGAAATGCCAAATTTCATCACCAATTACGAACTAAAATTCTGAGTTTACAAAGAACTTGTAATTTATATCTTTTGTGACTTTTCACATAAATCACATATTATGCATCTCATAGACTATATGATAATGTCTGAATATTCATGTTACCGTTATTTTATATAATAATAAACAATGTTATCAATCAGAATATTAAGTCATACATAATGTCATACTTAATATCATACATAGCATTATACAATAAGATTTAAGGACACTAACAGTAGATACTGAACAAACACATTGGTTATAATAAATACTTTTTCTATCATTCTTAGGAATGTTATGTTATTGCTTAATGAAAATAGGTGTTGCAATATTTGTTTTACCTTTTTAAAATTTAAGTAATTTCCGCCACTTGCAAAAAGATAGTTCCATAAAAATCATCATGTTTTCAACAGCCGTCAAATTTAGAAAATTGTTTTGAAATCAATGCATTGAAATCTCCTTTTGATTGAACATGTGTCTAATTCCTCAAATACAAATGCAACTAAAATTGATATTAACCAGTCCATTCAATTTGCTGCTGCCATGAACATTGGTTGGGTTTACCATTTCAAGTACAAATTATTAAAGATGAAAGTACATGATGAAAGAGTAATTAATTATACATATTCCGATTGACCCTTACCAACCTATAATTATTTGTTAATAAAAATAAAAATGGCTTAAGGTTAAGGGTATTACTTGAAAACCAGAATTACAATCAAGAAGTACTACCATCATTATTAGTTTTAGTTGTTTATGTTTATATGTATTTTTATTAATAGTAACTAGTGGCTAATATGTGCAATGCACTGAAAAGTTTTATATAAAGATGACAAAACTAATTATGTCATACCAATACTAAAGACAGTACAATATTTCTCAAGAATGCAAAAGGTAAGTTAGGGAAACAATTAGAGTAAATTGCAAATCATACCCGCTCCTAAAGTTTTGGGGTGATTAGATTTTACACCTTGAAGTTTCAAAATCTGGATTTACCCCTTGAAGTTTGGTGATGTTTGACTTTTACACATTGACATTTCAAACTTTGGATTTTACCTACTATATTTTAAGAGTGTTTGAATTTTACTCCCTAAAGTTTTGGGGTGTTTGGATTTTATACCCTAAAATTTCAGAATTTGGGGGTATAAAATCTAAACAACCCTAAACTTTAGAGAGTAAAATCCATGTTCTGAAACGTCAGAATGTAAAATCCAAAGACCCCAAACTTTAGGGGGTAAAATTCAAATTTTAAAACTTCAGGGTGTAAAATCCATCACCTCCAAACTTTAGAGGTGTAATTTCCAATTTACCCTAACATTTTGGACATTTTTTTCCTTATTATATACAATCCAAAACATTGAAAATGTATCTCAAAAATTAATAAAACTCAACAAAACTAATGCATAAAACCAAAGTGCAAAAAGATTTACTTCAACACCTTTTATGTGACATTAGGATTGAAGTTGGAATTGGAGACAAGAAGAAAGAATAAGGAAAACAATTTTAGTATATTTCAAAATCCTTATGCTTTTTCTCATTGAGAATATATCATCTATAAACAACAAATAAAACTGAATTAGGAAATATAATTTATGTTACACGCAAAATTGCAAGAATGCATAATTAAGTTCAAATTTTTTAATAAGACTTCGAACCCACACACTAGAAATAGATGGTTGAACCCAAGTAGAAGTGTTAGTTGTACAACTGAAACTCTTTCCCTTAAAAAATTATAAATAAAAGGTGGGGAAAAAATTTTGAAATTTTTTGTAAATACTATCATAATCTTATCAAACATGTGAATAATAAATAGATTAGTTAATAATTTTTTTCAAACACAAATGAATTTATTTTCTCAGAAATCTCAAAGAAAACACCAATGAAACAAGGAAGACAAAGACCAAAAAAAAAAGTTCATAAATACTTTAAACAATCATTCAAACATTTAGTAATATCAAGTGGCAAAGCCATAACAACTTGTAGCTAATTTTTCCAAAAAAACAAAAATAGTTAAAAATAGAGAAAGGAAATCACACAAAATTAATTTGTGAAGACCATTTTCTTCAACTAAACAAACTGTTTCTCACCAATTTGTTGTTTTCTAAATAAACTAAAACCTAACAACAGCACAAAATAAAACATATTTCCCAACTCAGATCAACAATAAATACCGTTCTCTAAAAGCATTCAAAATTTTAAATAAAATGACAAAACAAAAATGAGGGTGCAAACCTCTTGTAGATCTATAACATGCTTGATAACATGGAGACAAGGTTACTGCGCATGGACCATGCACACAAAGGAAGAGTACCAACAAAGAAATTTACAGCCATGGCTGCAGCATTTTGGAGACTTTTCTAGCGATGAACCGTGGTACAAAGGCATATGGTCCTCGATTTAACAAATATATTTACTCATTTCTATCTGAATCAAACTATATTAATTACCCATCTTTTTCTTTTAATGACATTTTATCAGTAAATCGCTTTGCTCGTAATTATAATTATGCATTTATCTTTACAGATTCTAATTTTTCTGTTAAGGACCTAAACACGTGGAATACACTTTCCATGGCAAGAGTGGAAATGAAGTCTGTCCCATTTGTTTGGGTGTCCTTCTCCAAGTCTTCTGTTGCGATTTTTTAAAATGTTTTTATTTATTTAATAGTAGCAGATTCACGCATAATAAATAATTATTTTGTAGTTATGGCATAATATATAATTTTTTCTTTAAATTTTGTGAAAAATAATCTGTTTTCCCCCAAAAACTTAAACAATTTCTAAAAATATTTTCATTTATCTATCTTAAAAAATATATCATCATTTTATTATTTGGATTTGTTTAGTTGATATTACCGCTTTAAGTTTCAAATATATTATTTAAATTTCTCATTTTCTTAAAAGAGATTATCATGACAATAAAAAATTATCTAAAAAAAAACACTTGATATTATTCAAATAGTTGATAGCTCGTTTAAATATATAACAAAGATTGTATTTTGATATAAATTCAAATTCTCACTTCTAAAATAACTTAAGTATTATGTTAAACAAAACTCAAACAAAAGCTATAAGAGAGAAATAGAAGTATTGTGATGGAAAATTCAAAAAGCACACCACCAAATTGTATTAGTGTTATAAAAAGAATACAATAATTCATCAAAGTTAAGAGTAGTGAAGAGATGAAAATGTAAAAATGAGAGGAAATGCTGAAGGAAATATAACAGTAAGATAAAAAATTAATAAGAAGAAGAAGAGTAAAAAATAAGAGATAAATTGTTGAATATTGATGGATTATGTGGTCATTGATATGGCTCAATAAGAACGTAACAATAATAAATACTATATTTCAATTTTTTTACGTAAAATTTTACGTGAATCACTCAAAGTTACACCTTCCATTTGACATCAATGTTTACAACACCTTCTTCTTCTTCTTCTTTTTTTTTTTTTTTTTTCTTTTCCAAATATGAGTTAGTTGTATTAATTTAAATAAGTCTATCAATGAATATGGAAAGCAAAAAGATCATGCCTTTTTTGAAATACACGTCCTTTAGGAAAGGGTCGTGAAGTATATTTTAATTGTTTTCGTCTAAACTGTCATTTTCTTCCGGTGTATGTACTTCACCATGTACCTCTATAAGGTTCCAAGTATTACTTTTATTAGAAGTAAACTTGTGGGATGCACCAAAAAAATTGATGATTTATTTTTTTATTAAGTAAAAAATGAAAATAATAGATAAAACTTTATAAAAGTTAGTCTCAAAACTTTCTTAAAATGATATGATTATTTTTTTAACAAAGTATAGTCGTAGAATATATTAGATTTTCTAAATTAAGTTATTCATAATTATTCTTTGAAAGTGTTTTAAATTTAAAAAAAAAAAATCAAGGAAACATCTGCCACTGCCACCTTATTGATCAGGCACAAATACCAATGTATAAATCATGGACTGATCCTTGGGTTCCTAAGTTCCATCCGTAGCTTCACTTCACAATTATCTCCACCCTCCCAACCAATCCTAAAAATCAACCAAGTAGTAGACCTCATCCTCCCTGCTTCAAAGCAATGTAACAATGGTCTTCTTTCCAAATATTATTTGACACCAATATAGCCATCCACATTCAAAACATCTAGTAAAAGATTCACTGAAAGCATTTCCACATCTTCCAAATTCAAAACTGGTCTGCAAATAAGGATGCAAATCCGTTCTCTTTTTGAAGGAGATGCCAAAGTTGTAATCGACGCTCTAATATCAAGCCCATCTCGTGCCCAGCAGGCTAGTCCATTTGAACGCTCATTATGGTCTGGTCCACAATTGGGCACGTTAGGCCTCTCTTTGTATAAATTGGGAATTGTAAGTGTGTTACCCATAAACTCTATTCTGGATTGGGCTCTTGTCAAAGCCTACGGACAGGGTCACCTAGTCCCTCTTTTGCCTCTATGAATAAAATTTATCCTTATTTACAAAAAAGAAAAGACAAAAAAAAAGAGTAACAATTACCAACTTCGTTTTTAATGGAATTCAAAATACTAATTGGTTTAGCAATAGTTTTTCCAAATTTTAGTAGGAATGATAATTTATTTCTCTACCCAAGCGGAAAAATAGTAATGTATTTGTTATATAAATCTTATAAACCGACCTATAGTGCACTTTTGATTTTGTTGACAACCTAATCAGGAAAAAAATCTCTAAACTAGCCCATAACTACAAGGTTAAGAAAATAGATAAGAGGAAATAGACACAAAAAATTTATGTGATTCAGCAATATGCTTATATCCACAAGAGGCGACAAAATAAAGTTTCACTATAATTTTAAAAATTACAATAATAACTTGAAGATACTCTACAAACCCAAATCTCAAATATAATTTTAGTTGTCACAAATAAATAGAGAATACCTTATTGTATTCAGACAAAAGTTGGAGGACACTTTAGCTTCCCATATCTGGTGCGCACACATAAAAGAAGCTCTTTGCTAGCTCACGTAGGAGCTCCTTGCATCTTCTCTCAAACTCACCATCTACTTATAAATAGATGTTCAGTAGGAGTTGAAATAGTTTGATCACATGAAAATAATACAAGACTTCTATTGTTAAGGAAGTCAACAATAGTGGCCAAGAATCCACACAACATTTAATGCAAGTGTGTAGTATTTCTTCACGCATGCTTATTTGCTGGATTGCAAATCTTTGGCTTGGTTAATGTCAAGCCACAATTTCTGACATCGGCATGCAAACATTTAATGGCTTGTTGGCTAACGTCAAGTCTCTTTGTTGGCTGAGTTTGACGATTCAAGCCATTCCAACTTTATATCTATCGAATTTCATTGTTGATAAATTTCACTGGATGTGCTAATGTTACATTGAGTCTTCGTTATTCATTTTTATTTGAAATATCATTGGATGGAGGCTTATGGATATTTCTTAAAATCACAATCACAATCATGAAGTATTATTATTATCATTAGTTTTAATCTTTAAAAAAAAAAAATTAAAACCTAAATAAGACATTCATTCAACAATCAAAGAAATCTATCAACAATTGAAAGTTTAGGGTAATCATTAGTTTTTATCTTATGTTGATTTTTATTTTTATTTTGTTTATGTTTATTTGTATTGTTATTGGTAACACTTCTACCATGTTATGAAAATTGGGGTTGCAATATTTGCTTTACTGTTTTAAAATTCAAATAATTTCTACAATTTACAAAAGAGAGTTCTTTGAAAATCATCATGCTTTCCAATAGCAGTCAAATTCAAAAACTAGTCTTGGAAATCAAAGCTTTGAAATCTCCTTTTTAATTGTGCATGGTGTCTAATTTCACAAATACAAATGCAAGTAACATTGATGCCAACCAATCCATTCAGTTTGACACTACCAAGCACATTGGTTGGGTTTGCCATTTCAAGTCCAATTTTTTATTTTTTTTTTATTTTTATTTTTATACAAGATAGAATTTTACTCTAGCCTAATCTAAGTATATATGTGTGTGAAGCTCCCTCCTGAAAACTTGAACTCCGGCCCTTGTCCTCTACACCCCACAAACACTTATACTTGTGGAGTAACTACCGCACCAAGAGTGTGTGGTAGTCAAATCCAAATTATTAAAGACAAAAGTACATGACAAAAGAATAATTAATTGTACATATTCTGATGCACCCTTGCGAACCTATAATTATTGGTTTAGAAAAAAAATTAATGAAGGCTTAAGGTTAAGGGTATTGCTTGAAAAACAAAATTACAATCAAGAATTATTGTCATCATCATCATTACCATCATTATTAGTTTTAATATTATGTTGATATTATTGTTATGTTGTTTATATTTATATTTATTGTTATTAACAGTAACTAGTTTCTAATGTGAAATGCGCAAGAATGTTTTATATAAAGATGGTAAAACAAATTATGTTTTTACCAAACCTTAAAACAGTTCAATATATCTCAAAAAATGCATATGGTCAGTTAGGGGATATATAAAGATTTAATATCAATTATTTATATCATTTTGGACACCATTTTGTTTTCTTCCTACAATCCAAAACACTAAAAATGTATCTAAAAACTTAATAAATCTCAACAAAACTACAATTTAAAACCAAAATTGCAAAAAAAATCAGCACCTTTTAAGCAACATTAATACAGAATTTGGAATAAGAGATGATAAGAAAAAATTGGGGGGGGGGGGGGGGGGGGGGAAGTTTAGCATATTTTGGAATCCTTATTCCTTTTCTCATTGGGAATATATCATCTATAAACAACAAATAAAACTAAATTAGAAAATATAATTTATGCTGCGCTTGATCCCAGACATAAGTGTTGGTTGTAACCTGTTGGAGCATTTTTATCTATACTATTATTTAAGTGGCTTTCCCTGCTTGAATTCCTCATTTTTTTAGTTCAAAAATGCCCATATACCCTTATGTTTAAGTAGAGACAAAGCTAAAAGATAATCCAGTAAAAATGTAACTCTAACTCCCATTAAAACATTACCTAAAAAATAGGGCCACTTTCTTGCTAATTTTCAAAAATAGGACCACTCTCCTGTTGCTTTATCTATTTATAAATTAGATTCACAAAATAAAATTATATATATATATAATAAAAATATAGAGTTTTTTTTTATACTAAAAAAAACCTCATCACACGCTTGTATTATATAATTAAAATTGATTTATATTACAACATATATGTAATGATATGAGAGTTAACATGGAAGATGAGAAGTTAGTGAAAATATTCAATCCCACATTACAAAGGAGAGAGACTATTTTATTATTTTTAATTGTGGTGATTAATGGGTTAATATAAATTGATTCAGATGTTGGGCTAGATATGTGCGCATGGAGAAGGTGAAGAGAAGAGGTGTCAAAATGGAAATGAATCAGTCTTTGGATCCTCCTACTTGACAGTCGATTCAAAATAATTACCATATCCGTTAATGAGTAAATAGCCTGAATTAATACTCCATTTTTATTATGAAAAATGAAGAGCCATTAACCCACTTAATGGACTATTCGTTTGGGCCTTTTCATTCTTCAAAAACTCCTTATTTCATCAATTAATTGAATCAACCTCTTAGATCCTCTTACTTGACAATTGATTCAAAATAATTACTATATCCGCTGGTGAGTAAATGGTTTGAACTAATACTCTATTTTTATTATGGAAAACGAAGAGCCATTAACCCACTTAATGGACTATTCGTTTGAGCATTTTCATTCTTCAAAAACTCCTTATTTCATCCATTAGTTGTGTAACTCCAGCCCATCAGATTAATATCTAGTAATTAATCTTGTAACACCCACTACATCAGAATAATGGACCTAATTAATCAGATTAATTTGGGTAATAACTTTGTGAGGCCCATTGGGTCTATAAATGGGCCTATAAAGAGACTCATTCAAACTTAATACCAGTTACAGCGTTAACATACCAAGAAATCCAGCAATTGTATGCATTCTTATAAACTAAAAAATAGAGAGTTTCTTGGCAAAGAAGGGTATTCTTTTTGGTGGAGTTTTAGGCTTGAACACTTTGTGCAAATGTTGTTCTAATCATATGACATTTGTTAAGCTATTGTATCTTGAGGGAGACAAGTCAGAGAAAGTTTGCACTAGTTACAAAGTTTAGCCAACTAAGGGCTTGAATATCCTTAAAAAGAGCTAGTGTTGTGCCTTAGTCCAAATAGTATTGTGCATTCTATTAGTAATACTCAGAAGTATTATTTAGTTTCTCTTTGTGTTATTTCTATTATTGTTGTGTTTGCACCAACAGTTTTAAGGAAAGTTAGCACATAGAACCTACACAAGAGAAACCAAATGAAACTGTTGGAGATCTCAACAAGCCATTTTGCTTCAAGGGAGTCCACTTCAAGAGGTGAAAAGAAAAGGTCCTCTTCTATTTAAGTCTTCTCAAAGTCGCCTACATTCTCACTAACAAGAATCCTTCCAAGGTTTCTACTGATGAGATGAGCGATGAAGAATTACGTCTCCATTAAGAAAAAATAGATAAGTATACAAAAGATTAATACAGTTGTTGCTCTTATCTTTTGAATTGTCTTGCCAATCATTTTTATGATTATTATGATACAACTTATAATTTTGCCATAAAAATTTGGAAAGTTTTACAAAGCAAGTATAATATCGAGAACACTGGTGCAAAAATGTATGTTACTAGTAGATTTTTTCGTTACCAAATGGTGAATGGGAAATCTATGGTGGATCAAGCAGATGACTTCCAGATGATCGTGATAGAATTAAGATCTGAAGCCATAAAGATTAGAGATAATCTAGTGGTAGCTGGCATAGTTGATAAACTACCACAATCTTGGAGGGAGTTCCAAAAGACTTTGTGACACAAACAAAAGGAGACATATTTGGAGACATCGGTGTGGAGGAGGAGGCTAGAGGACAAGATACACTCATGACACAAGAGAGCAATGGTAATTACACTACAAAGGTAAACCTTATTTCAGCCAATAATAACATGCCCAAAAATTATTTTCCTAGAAATGGACAATTGAAGCCTAAAAAGAGAGTTTTCAAAAATAACAATAGACCTCAAGAAAGGAGAAACCCGAATAAAAAATTGCAATAAGAACCCAAAACCCCCTTCACAAGATCAATTTAATAAATCGTGTTTTGTCAGTGGCAAGAGTAGGTTTATTGCTCGATTTTACAAATTTCGGAAATGTGAATCTGCTCCACAGGCTAATGTAACCGAAGAGCCTTTAGTGGCTATGATTACAAAAATCAATATGGTGTAATATGTTAAAGGGTGCTAGGCGGATTTTGGTACTAATAGGCACATCTACTATGGCAGAGATTTGTTCAAGTTGTACACTCTCTTTGAAGAAGAAAAAACAATTATGCTTGGTGACTCTAGCAAAACCAAGGTTCTTAGGAGTGGTGAGGTTGATATGAAATTCACATCTGGATGTGTGCTAACATTGAAAGATGTACTTTACACTCCATCTTTGAGGAAGAATTTGATGTCATGCTTTTTGCTTAACAAGGCTAGCTTTAAGTAGACTATGGAATCTGATAATTATGTAATTACTAAAAAATGATTATTTGTGGACATGGGTTATGCTTGTGATCGAATGTTTAAGTTAAATGCTAAGAATAATAAAGCATCTACCCGTTCAGTTTATATGTTTTCTTCTATTAATTTTTAGTATGCTCGTTTATGTCATATAAATAGCAGATATGTGGAAGCATGAGCAGTTTAGGATTGATTCCAAGACTGACAAAAGATTTTGAAAAATGTAAAACTTATAGTCAAGCTAAGATTACAAAAAAGCCTCATAAAAGTCTTGTAAGAAATACCGAATTGCTTGAGTTAATTCACTCTGATTTATGTGAATTTGAGAAAATTTTAACTCGTGAGGAAAATAGATATATTATCGCTTTTATTGATGACTTCTCAAAATATACAACTGTTTATTTGTTGAAAAATAAAAGTGATGCTTTTGAAAAATTTCAAGATTTAAAAAAAAAATTGAAAATCAATTCAGTAGAAAAATAAAAAGAATAAAAAGTGATAGAGGTCGTGAGTATGAATAAAGTGCATTCAACTTATTTATTTAGTCTTAGGGAATTATTCATGAAACTACTGCTCCATATTCACTTGCTTCTAATGGTGTGGTTGAAAGAAAAAATGAACCCTAATTGAGTTAACAAATGTCATGTTAATTTGAATCAGGTGCACCTTTACATTTTTGGGGTGAAGTTATTTTAATTGCATGTCATGTTTTTAATAGGGTGCCACATAAAAAGTCACATACCACACCTTTTGAGATGCGAAAAGAACATAAGCCAAATTTGGAATATTGTTGAGTGTGGAATTGTCTTGCTTATGTAAGGCTATTGACCATAAAATACCTAAATTAGGTATAAAAGCTACGACCTGTGTTTTTCTTGGTTATGCGATTAATAATGCAACCTATAGATTTTTTTATCATAAAAAAAAATAATTTTTGAATTTGGTGATGCAATTTTTCATGAAGAAAATTTCCTTTTAAATTGAAAAATAGTGAGGTGGAGAAAATATTTTGTCACAAACTATTTCTTCTACTTCTCATTTACAAAATTAAGAAAATTTTGAAATAAAACCTAGAAGGAGTAAAAGAGCTAGAGTTGAAGAGGATTTTGGTCCTGATTGTTATGTTTTTAACATTGAGGAAAATTCCCAAAATTTAAAAGAAGTTTTAACATCACCTGATGCTATATTTTGGAAAGAGATTGTAAATGATGAGATAAAATCCCTAATTTCTAATAGAACTTGGAAATTAATAGATCTTCTACCGGGCTATAAGACCATAGGTTGTAACTAGGTCCTTAGAAAAAGGTTGAAACTGTATTGATTAATAGATAAGTTTAAACCTAGACTTGTTGCAAAAGACTTTAAACAAAAATCTGATCTTGATTTCTTTGAAAATTTTTCTCCGGTAACAAGAATTACATCTATTAGATTGTAAATTGCTATTTCTGCAATTTTTTATTTGAAAATTCATCAAATGGATATAAAAACTGTTTTTCTAAATGGGTACCTAAAGGAAAAGATTTATATGGATCAACCTGAAAGCTTTGTAGAGCCTAAACAAGAAAGCAATGTATGTAAGCTAACTAAATCCTTATATGGCTTAAAATAAGCACCTAAATAGAGGCATGAAAAGTTTGATTCCTGCATGATTGAGAATGGTTATAAATCAAATGAATGTGATAAAAATAAATTTATTCTAAATCATGGAATAATTTACATGTTATTATTAGCCTCTATGTGGATGATATGTTGATTTTTGGCTCAAATATGCATGTTATAAATGAGACAAAAAATACGCTTAAAAGCCATTTTGATATGAAAGATCTTGGTAATACTAATTTTATTTTGGGCGTGAAAATTACAAGAACATGAAATGAAATATTTCTTGATGAATCACATTATGTTGAGAAAATATTTTTTTTTAAAAAAAATACAATTTTCATGATCACAAAAGTGTAGCTACTCCTTTTGATTCTAGTGTTCATTTATTTCTTGTGAACAATGATGATGAGTTTTTTAATTAGAAGGATTATGCTAGCATCATTGGTAGTTTGCATTATACTACTGATTGTACTAGACCTGACATTACATATGCAGTAGGAGTGCTTAGTAGATTTACTAGTAACCTTAGTAAAGATCATTGGCTAGCTATTGAGCGAGTCATGAGATATTTAATTAGTACCAAAAGTTATGGCTTATTTTATAAAAATTATCTTGCTGTGATTGAAACTTTTAGTAATGACGATTGGAATTCTTTGTCAGGTGATTCTCTTTCTACCATTAGTTATATTTTTACCTTAGTAGTGGTGCTATTTCTTGAAAATCTAAAAAGCAAATAATAATTGCTAATTCAACAATGGAAGCTGAATTAATAGCATTAGCTTTAGATAGTGAGGAGGTAAATTGGTTTAGAGATTTGTTATATAAAATTCCACAATAGAAAAAGCCAATTTCACCTATATTAATTCATTTTGATAGCACTGTCGCAATTGGTAGAGTTAAAAACCATTATTACAATGGTAATTCTAGACCTATAAGAAAAAAGCACAGTACCGTGTGATCTTATTTTAGTAGTGACATCATAACTATGGATTATATTAAATCTAATGATAATCTTGCAGATCCATTTACTATGGCCTTGACAAAATATAGAGTTTGGAATACATCGATGGGGATGGGACTAAAGTCCATAGATTCATGAGCCATGTATAAGGATACCCAACTGAAGGACCATAGATCCTGAGAATTGGGTTCAATGGAAAAAATGAATCATATGATGATCTTAAGAAATGCACTATTTATTTATTTGTAAATAATTTTGTAATTGTTCATCCCTATGATGTAAGAGCATTTATCCTATAATGTGGAGAAATTGATTAAAAAACTCTTAATGAAATTTGTAGCTTGTATGAGTGGGGTGTCAGAATTATAGGAGTACTTTTGACAAAATTTCACCTATGCAAGTGGGGGGAGGGGGGTGGGTGGGGCCGCTCCCTATGAACTTTGGGCTTAATCTCAAATACACTCATGAAACTAGGATTAGCACACGGCTGTAAAGTGCTAACTATAAAAACTCATGTCAACACTTGGATTGTTATATGTAAGTAATGACGCTTAATTTCTCCAAAGCAATCCTAGTTCAAGTTAGAGACCACTACGACTCTGGAGTTGAGATTGCTATTTTACTAAGCAAAGGTTCAATGCAAAGGATACCTTTCATGATGCATAGTGACTTGTCTTTGCTTGTTAATATCTCTTTTACTAATAAAATTTAATATTAAAATGAGTAGGAGATTGTTGGAGTATTTTAATATTATATAATTAAAATTGATTTATATTACAACATAAATGTAAAGATGTGGGAGTTAATATGGAAGATGTGGAGTGAATGAACATGTTTAATCTCACATTGAAAAGGAGAGTGGCTATTTTATTTTTTTTAATTGTGGTGATTAATGGGATAATATGAATTGATTCAAATATTGAGCTAGATACGTGCGCAAGGAGGAGGAGTCGAAAATGGAAATGAAATGGCTTGTTGGATCCTCCTAATTGACAGCCCATTCAAAATTATTACCATATCTGTTGGTGAGTAAATGACCCAAATTAATACTCCATTTTTAATATGGAAAATGAAGAGCCATTAACCCATTTAATGGACTCTCCGTTTAGGTCTTTTCATTTTTCAGAAACTCCTTATCTCATCTATTAATTATGTAACTCCAATCCATCAAATTAATATCCAGAAATTAATCTTGTAATACTCACTACATCAGAATAATGAACCTATAAAGAGACTCATTCAGACCCAATACCAGTTACAGCATTAACATACCAAAAAATCTAGCAATTGCATGCATTCTTATAGACTAAAAAATAGAGAGTTTCTTGGCAAAAAAGGGTATTCTTTTTAGTAGAGCTTTGGACTTGAACACTTTGTGCAGAGATTGTTCTAGCCATACGATATTTGTTGGGCTGTTGTATCTTGGGGGAGACAAGTCAGAGAAGGTCTACACCGGTTACAAAATTTAGCCAACCAAAGGCTTGAATCTCCTTGAAAAGAGTGAGTGTCATGCCTCAATCCAAATAGTGTTGTGTATTCTTTAATCTCAAATTAATAATATTCAAAAGTCTAATTCAGTTTTTCTTTGTGTTATTTCTCTTGTTATTGTGTTTGCACCAACATAACCTTATACATGATAATTGTAACTCTTTTTCCTTAAAATAAATAAATAAATGGTCTACAAAAGTTTTTGAAAATAAATTGTGCAAATACTGTTATAATTTAATCCATTAAGTGAATACTGAATAGATAAATAAATAATTTTATTTTACATAAAAATGAAATTATTTTCTTAAAAATTTCAAAGAAAACTCTAATGAGATGAGGAAGAAGAAAACAATGAGGGTACAAAACTCTTGTAGATCTATTATATGCTTGATTAGGGCTCCTTCTATGGGCTCTTTCAATGGTTAGTTATAAACATTAACTGAATTAGATGAATGTGTAAAGACAAAGTTAAATTTATAGTTCAAACCACCCTAGATAAATGTGTATAGTCAATATATCCATATTTTAAATATTTTCAAAAAAAAATAAAAATAAAGGAGTAAAAAATAAATAAGAAAGGGAATGATTATGTGGCTGATGATGTAGCATAATTAGAGTATCTCATCATTAAATACTACATTTCCATTTTTATATAGTACTAGTTGCAAACCCACACAATTCGAGATGACAATTTAGCCCCATCTAGCCCTATCCCCATCCTACCTCACATTGATAAGGCTATAATTGTAAATTTTCATACTCTAAATCCCTAATATTTTAAAAAACAAATAAATACTAGCTTATTTAAATGCATGGATATTAAGTTTTTTTGTTGTAATATTTTCTTGTTAAGTACTTGGATAATATTATCTAGTTATCGCTAAAAATTAGTTTGATTTGATACGATAAATTTAGTTGTAATTTAAAGTATATTTATTTTAATGAAACAGGTTTTATAAAAAAGTTGTAATATTTGTGGGGAAAATTAACACAAAGTAGAATATTACGAGGCAGGATAGAGCCTCAAGGGGCGAGGATGGGACAAAAAAATTTTCCCATCATACGAGGCAAGGTGGGGATGGAAAATATCAAAATCATGTGAGGCGGGGGTGAAGATCTCATCCTTCGGCCTTGCCCCTCCCTATTGCCATCCCTATGTGCAATCAGTGAGAAAATGTAATATAAATATTTTATAAGAACATAATGTAAATTTTTTTGGTTAATTGTACTTTTGTTATTTAAAGGTATTTTTTTATATAAGTTTTATGTAATGGAACATATAATGTATTTGGCATTCAACAACAATAGATAGTGTTATATGTATATGAAAAATGTAAATTAATAACAATATTTGAATTAAATATTATAAAATTGTTTCATATAAATGGAGAATATGTTCTTAAAATGATTTTTTATAAATATAATATAGTTGGTTGACTAATTTGAACATATCCAAGGATATTAAAAAAAAAATTATACACTCATTACATGGAAAACATGTAACATGTTACATTAAATTTAAATTATTAAATAAGTTTAGAACTATAGATTTTTTTTCTTTCAAAATATAATTATAATTCCTATATTATTGAAAATTGAATTTTGAGGTAATATTTTGAATATTTATCATTATTTTTGTTACTTTTAATTTAGGTTCTATATTTCTAATTTCTAATACCTATTTTGTTTGTATTTTTAGTCCAAAACTAAATATTTTGACCCAAATAGAATAAAATCTCACACTTTTTAACTCAAAATTATTATTATTATTTAAAAGAAGATGGAAGTCAACCGAAAGGACTGACTTGGACCAAAATGGACCGAAGTGGACTGAATTAGACCATAATGAACAAGTTGAATGAACAAAGCTATAAATTTAAAAGAAGCTTAAATGACTTCATATATTAATAGATTTGGACAAATAATTAAATTAACCCATTTAATTATTTACTTATATATTATATAATTGAAATGGACCGAAATCAAAGTGGACCAAGTGGAAAGCATGGACCAAAAATTTATGCTAATGTGGTGCAACAAGAGCACAGTAATAAAAAATGCTTAATTTTTCAACTTTTAGATGTTATATAGATTGGATTCGAATGTTTCAACTTTCACGTTGTAGCCAAAATGGGAGGTGTCCAAATTAATGTTTCCCGTCTTATACTCTTATGTGAAA
Organism: Castanea mollissima; assembly: GCA_014183005.1. Classification (NCBI taxonomy): domain Eukaryota; kingdom Viridiplantae; phylum Streptophyta; class Magnoliopsida; order Fagales; family Fagaceae; genus Castanea; species Castanea mollissima. The sequence goes on along the minus strand of JACAVU010000002.1, from coordinate 64,337,768 downwards.
AGAAGCAATGACTGCTCCCGGCATCCAAAATCATCATTCTCACAAACCAGAATCATTGTCTAAACACAGCTTTGTTGCTGTTTTGGAGTCAAACCTTTAACGTGCCCCTTGTCCTCGGGTTAAAGGACACCCTCACAGACCATGGATGCGACTTCTTCGAAATACCAACATACACTACAACAAACTTTACTTATTTCAACCCTCTTTTATCGAGGGTTTGCTAAAATCCGCTGATACAAGCTATAAATACAAATGCGGTAGGGTATATTACTAAATTTTATTTCAAAGGTGATTTGGTTCCTCAAAATAAGTTAAAACACCCTTGAAATAACTGTGAAAAAAAAGAGGCGCCAGTTTTATACCAAAACTTTTACATTTTTCAGCGCATATCCCTTGATAAAATATAACAAATATTTCAACCCTTGAAAAAAGCCCAAAGCAAAATTTAAAAATAAAGCCCAGCCCAGAACGTCAACAAACTGAGAAAATATCACTCTCTCACTGAAAAGTGAAAGCCTGAAACTGAGCTCTCCCTCTCTCAGTGAAAGCCTGAAAATATCACTCTCTCACTGAAATATCACTCTCCCTCTCACTCAAAACTGAGCTCCCTCAAAACTGAGCTCGACGATCATGGAGATCGCATAGAGAGAGTGACTATGTTTTGGAAAGCATACGTAATCGCACCAGTTGATCTATGTTTTGTTACTCTTCATCTCCGATTACAAACTTAGCTCCGATTAGGTATGAATCACAAACCCTAATTTCGTCTTTGATTTTTTTTTTACCCACGCTTTTTCATCGATTTCCTCATGATTTTTGTTTCACATTTCTCAGAAAACTGAGCTCGTCATCGATTTCCCTATTTCGATTTCTAATTGTTTGACTTTTGCGATCTCACTATTCGATTTCAAATCATAATCTCTGTTTCCTTTATAGTTTTCATACAAATATTGATTGAGTTTTTTTAATTTTTGAGTGTAAGTACAGGCACAACGAGATTGCAAGGCTCAATCCAAGGGATTGCTAGTATTGGTTGTGTGGGAAATGTGCTTTTAGACACTTTGTAAGCCTTGATTTATTTCCTAATATAATTTGCACATTCAATAACTATGAATTTAATTTTCATTTTGCTCTGTCAAGTGTGTTTGTGTATTCAAATTTAGTTTTCTTTCTCTCCGTGTGTGTTTATTTCAATCTGCATCGTCCAACTTGTTGGCTTTGGTGGGTGAGTGTTGACTTTGAACTGTACGGATCTACTGGGTATCATTGTTAGCTATTGGGAATTTGTGAATAGGAGTGCTTAAAGCTTACTTGGGTTTATAGTGAAACAGTAGTATTTTAAAATTTTCAGAGTGACTCAGAGAACCTTAATTAGTAATTTACTATTTTAAACATTGTGTTTGGGATGATGGGTTTATTGAAATGCTATCAGTTTTTCTTTTGATGGTAATTTGGAATGGACACAGGTTTTTGTTTAGGAATTGTGGGTCTGCCTTTTTCTGGTTTGTGATTTCTGCTTGATTTTGTATTGTAAGCATCCTGAAATTGCTTTTAGGAAATAGTTATCCTAATTTAAAAGCTCCGTTCAGGTACAGATTTCCAAACAATAACATGGTTAGATGATGTCTATTAGATTGGGAAATGTTGACATTTAATTTGAAGTCTTGAAGACGAAAGCATTGCATGATGTATACATAAAAGGTTGCGTTTAAAAGATAAACAAAACAAAACAGATGGAGAGAGCAACAACTAGTGGGAGGTTACTGCATATTTATCATCCCTACACATGAGAAGTCAAGATATTAAAAAGTGAATGATATGATAGGTTATACAACATTCCATTGTCGCAACTTCTGTAATATCTACTTCAAAAGGATTCAACAATATGTACATAATCTACATTTCTATGTAAGAAAGCTAGACAATGTGATCAGTTAACCTTCATACATGGCTTTGATAAAGTACTTGAATAAGGGTCTTTCTCTGTCTGATTGGTTGATTTGGTGTCTGACCATTGCCTCTCACTTGTAGAGTTACAAAAAGTGTAGGACCATAATTGATACAACAATCAGGCTGCTCAAGTTATCATTTAAGTGATTTCAAGTGAGCCATTTGTCATGCTATCTCAGGTTGAGCACGAGTAGCTTGAGTTATTAAGAGTAAATTTGACATACAATCTCTATTGAGCTCACGATCTCACCCTTTTTTGACAATAAGTCTAGAGTCACAAAAGATTTCACAATGAGTAAATAGTGCTGAGATTTCAGTTTTGTATTGATAGAGTTTCAGATTGTAAACTTGTGGGGTGATTGCATACTTACTATTGTTTATCTCATAAACAGACTTCCTTCAAAAGTTTTGAAATATAAAAGTCCCTATGAGCTTCTATTCAACCAACCTCCTTCTTATATTCATTTGAGAACCTTTGGATGCTTGTGCTTTATTTCTACTCTTTCTCACAACAGAAATAAATTTGCTCCTCAAGCTTGAAAATGTGTTTTCCTTGGTTACCCTCATGGTATCAAAGGGTACAAAGTCTTGGATTTGGAATCCAACGCTATTTTTGTTTCTAGAGATATCTATTTCTATAAATCTGTTTTCCCCTCTGCCTCCGTTCATTCCTCTCCTTCTAATTCCAATTCTAATTCTGATCTTCTTGAAGTTATAGCTTTTTTTTATTATCTAGTTGGTGCCCTGTTTTGTTTTGTTTTTTTTTTTATTGTTTATATTTTAAAATATTGATTAAGTTTAGTAATGCTATTGGGATTTTTATATAGTTGATGTAGACCTTTTTTTTATTATTAAATCTGCTTATCTGTGGTGTTAGTCCAATTGCACATCTGAGATTGTTTACTAGCTATTATTTTATTTTATTTGTCAATGAAAACTTACTAGATATAGGACAACTTTGGAAATGCATCAGGTTATGTTGTGCAATGGCTTGTTAAATTCCATTGTATATAATTATTTATTTATTGATAAAGAATATCTTCATTTGTGACCCTTTTTCCGATTTGCATTGCGGTTGTGTGACTGCCTTTTGAGTTTCTGTTCATTGCAGATTTTCCATTGGCCATTTTGTAGTCTAAATAGGTCAACTTTATAACAAAAGCTGTGGTCATCCTCAATGTACTAGGAACATGTCTAATGGTTGTTGTGTTGGACATATCCCTCATCAATACCTGGATCATCTGTTTTGATTTTGTTACTTAAAACATTTTGAAATGTCCCCTTTACATACGTATGAAACTGCTAGCCTTGTTTTGTGTTTAGTTATAAAGGTAAGTTGGATGTTTTAATTATTTATGACTACTATAGTGAGAATATTTTCCAGTTAAAAAGTAGAATCTAAATTTTGCAGATTTCTTAATTGTTTAGACTCTAGTTAGAAACATAGAGGAGGGCTACACCACAAAATGAACATTTTCCATTAAGGTCTTCTTCTTTGGTCATATCTTCAGTGCTGTTTGGAATTTTGCTTAGCACCATATTTTCTCTATATGCGCAAGATCCTAATCCACAAAGAAATCCATGCTTTAGAACTTAACAACACTTGGACCTTGACCTCTTTACCTCCTGGAAAGATTCCTATTGGCTGTATGTGATCTGAAATGCCCTTATTGATCTCATTGAGGCACCCAGCGAGATGCAGTATTATTACAGAGAAATACAGAGGAGTGTTCTGTACACTTTGATTAATATTATTGATTTGAAACTTTATATATGTTCCAGATCAGGTTCCTGAAAGTATATTTTTTTGAAATTTAATGGTCAAGGAGTAAGCTCCAAGGTTGTGAAATGGGTATTTGTTTATTTAATGTGGTGGTTCCATTGTTTATTTGTTTATATAGTTTTGTTTTTGTTTTTTTTTATTTATTCCAATTTGTCTAATTCTGTAGGTCTTCCATTGTTACCTTCTTCTCAGCTCTCGGAGAGGGAAAGAGAGGGAAAGAGAGGTTGAGAGAGAGAAAGAGAAAGAGGCGGTGTTTTCGGCGGAACTCCCTCCTCAGCTCCTCTGTCTCCCATCGCAAATCTCACCGGATCTCCGCCACATCGATTCACCGGAGTCGCTAACTTCAAGGTCTGTTTTGCTATATTTGTTATTGGATTTTACTAGGATGAGAGTGTGTTTGGATATCTTGACTGTATGGGTTTGCACAGTAACATAGAATTTGTTTTTTGTTCCATAGTTAACAAATTAGGTGATGAAAGTGTGTTTTTGTTCCATCTTTTAAAATATTGATAGTTGCTGTTAACATAGGATCTTGTCTTTTACGAAGTTCCAATGTATTATTGAATACGCTTAATGATGTAATTCAATTAGTATCAGTTTGTACCAAGAAATCTCAGTAGCATTCGCTTGAGCCAACAATTGGAACGATTGAGAAAGCTTGAAATCCATTTGGGAAAAAAGATGAAATCAAGAAAAATTAAAACTTTCAGATTTGAAAAGTTAAAACTTGAGTGAACAATGCAGGTAACGATGAGATTTCAGATATATATATATATATTTTTTTTTTTTTGCCTTTAGTTATTAGGCTTGGTCCATTAATCTTTTGGACAATCTCTTCCTATTTTTAATTTTTAGTTTTGTTGGGTTCCAAGGGAGGTTAGCCTGTAATAAATGGGTCATTCTAGTTCTTTATTTGTAAGCCTGTTGCCGAGCCCAACCCTTGTTCTCTCTTTTGCCAATGAAGTTTGTACAAGCTTTTAATTTTGTAATTTATCACTTTCAATTCGTTTTAATGTACCTCCATTAAAAAAGAGGGGAAAAAAAAAGGGTCTAATTAATAATAGAATAACAAGTAGTTTCAAATTTCACTACCAATTAAGCTACGCTCAACAAGGGCACACACGTGTCTCGACCTTATGTTTTTCCAATTCATTTCATGGGGCCACTGAAAACTTCCATGGCAGACATTTAATACACGGTTTAAAAGACATGAGAAAGACATCACAGAGCCAAATATTGCAGTACTCACAGCACAGCAAACACAGTAATATACTAGCATATTCAAATATTTCTTACGTAGGTGGCTGCAAACATGAAGTAGAAAGTAAAAGAGAAAAAGCTACTATCTGTGAAGAGAGAGAGAGTGAGACTTTTGTTTGTGTGTGTGATGGATTGACTATGTGTTGTCCCGTCACAAAGGTCGTGATGATTATCAAGATTAAAAGCTGACTGACATATTCATGAAGATCCTATCCATCTCATAAGCCCCGTACACACGCTCTTTTCCTTGTTTCTTTTCCACACTCTAATCTCATTGGAATCTCTCACCACCTATTAACTATTTGCGTATGTGATTGATTTGAATTGTAGATTTGTAGGGGACCTTTGTTGTGGGAGAGTGGATTAAAAATTTTCCTTGTTACGTATAGTCTGTCACACTGGAATAATTGCTACTGCCCCTTTCTTATCTCCTTCCTCCACAGTCTGTCACACTGGAAGTTGGTGTTACTACTTTTGACTCCTCTAGAAATCAAAATTTCAATATGCGTGCAGCAGTTTTATGGACAATTAATGATTTCCCAGCATATAGGATTCTTTCTGGTTGGAATACAATGGGTGCTTTGGCATGTCCTTCTTGTCATAATGAAACAAGTTCTTCCTATTTGCAAAATGGAAGAAAGTTTTGTTTCATGGGGCATCGACGCTTCTTGCCAATCAAGCATAGATGGAGATTGGAATCTAAGAAATTTGATGGTAAGAAAGAGATTGGTTTATCCCCTAAACAACTATCTGGAGATGATGTGCTTAGTCAATTATGTGATCTTGAATTCTTGATATTTAGGAACGGTGCGAAGAAGAGAAAACATGATGAGTTAAATGAAAAATATAATTGGTTGAAGAAGAGTATATTTTTCAAATTACCATATTGGAGAACTTTATTATTGAGAAATAATTTAGATGTTATGCACATTGAGAAGAATGTGTGTGATAGTATAATCGGGACATTGATGAGTACTAAGAAAAAAACAAAAGATAACTTGAATTCTCGTCTTGATCTAAAAGCCATGGGCATTAGGGAGGAACTACATCCAATATCGTGTGGGGAATATTTAAAGCTCCCATCTGCATGTTATACTTTATCTGTCGACGAGCAAAGAGATTTTTGTGGATTCTTAAAGGAGGTAAAGTTTCCTGATGGTTATTCCTCAAACATTGCTAGATGTGTGAATCTAAAAGACCGGAAGATATCTGGACTTAAGAGCCATGATTGCCATATCTTATTAGAGACCTTACTTCCTTTAGTAATTGATGGATTGCTGCCAGAAGAAGTGTCTGCAAAAGTGTCTAAACCACTAATTGTGCTGAGTAATTTCTTTAAAGCACTTTGCTCAAAGGTGCTAAGTGTGGATGACTTGGAGAAAATGGAATCTCAAATTTCAATAGCACTTTGTCAGTTGGAAATGATATTCCCACCATCATTTTTTGATGTTATGATGCATTTACCTATTCACCTAGCTGGTGAAGCTATGATTGCTGGACCTGTCCAATATAGGTGGATGTACCCGATAGAAAGATACTTGCAAACACTAAAGAATTATGTTCGTAATCCTGCCTATCCAGAGGGTTCTATTGCAGAAGGGTATTTGATAGATGAATGCTTGACATTTTGCTCAAGATACTTTCATGGTATTGAGACTCGATTTAATCGAGTTGAACGAAATTGGGATGGAAATCGTTTACAGCCATATGAAGGATTGCCCATTTTTTCTCCAAGTGGTCGTGCTTTAGGTAGGGGATATGTCTCACGTCAACTTAGTCAAGAAGAGTGGATGCAAGCACATTTATATGTCTTGAAAAACTGCGATGAAGTGCTCCCATATATTGAGTAAGTTGAAATGTAGTTAATATTAATTTCTCATAGAGTTCACTTTCTTCTTAAACTTCTAAGTTGTTTACAATGTAATTGCATCTTTTGTTATCTAGGGAGCACAAGTACATGATTCAACAAGCAAGTGTTAAGAATGTAGAGAATCGACATAAAAAACAATTTCGAGAGTGGTTTGAAAGTCACGTAAGTTCTATCTATATGGAAATTATTATAATTGTTCTATATGCTTAATTTGAGTCAATTATAATGATGTATTGATTTTGAACTTGTTTTGAATAGATTACTCAATTATATGATGAAAGGAAAGTGAGCAAGCAACTCTTTGATTTGGCTCGTGGACCATTAGAAAAAGCTGTATGTTATAATGGGTATATTGTCAATGGTTTTAGATTTCGAAAAAATGAAGTCGATTGTAGCAGAAGAACTCAAAGTTATGGAGTCTTGGTAAAAGGAGATGCAAGTACGGGCAATCGTGATTATTACGGTGTTTTAATTGATATCATTGAGTTACACTACATGGGAGGCAATAAGATTGCAATGTTTAAATGTGAATGGAGGGATGTTGACCATTGTGGTAGAGGAATTATGGTTGACAAGTATGACCGAACTCTTGTGAATGTAACACGTTCATTAAAAAGTAATGAACCTTTCGTGTTAGCATGCCAAGCCGAGCAAGTATTTTATGTGAAAAACATAAGGAATCCTCAGTGGCATTTTGTTATAAAAACAGAACCTCGAAATTATTACAATATGCCATCTCCAAAGGAGGAAAATGATGATGATGAAGAAGATGATGATCAAGAGCCATACCAACAAAATGATTCACATGGGCATCAAATGGGTTTCACAAGTACTGATGATCAAGATGATGCTATTATTTCATTAGATAGGGTGGACATACCTAGTAGACTTGTGGATATGGATGATGTTGATATGAATTAATGAGATTAAACATTTCAAAATGATTGTAATTTATTTACTTGAAAGTTATGTTCTTGACTTATCTAGATAGTTACATGTTCATTTGTTTTATATCGTGTATTTATATATATGTTTCATTTATATGGTAATATGCATGTATTGACTAAACTAATTAAATATGCATATGATAAATAATGCTAACATATATTGGATTGATCAAAGTAAGGGGATTCTATTAATGGCAAACGAAGGTAGCAAAGGAGGAGTTGGCACAAGTGGTGCTAATGGAAGTAGAAATAATTTGACTCATCAAGGTAAGTTTTAAATTATGCTTTCAAGTTTTTTAATACTGTATTGAAGATACTATTCTAGTAAGTTGAGGTGATCTTTATTTTTATTTTTCTCCCCATAGGGAAGAAGAAAGGGCGTGGGCCTACTCGGAATCTTAAACTGGCCAAAGAGTTCAAGGAAGGGGAAAGATATGAGATTGGTTGGTTGAATGGAAGACCTATAGGGCCTCATTCTCGTGATTTAATAAATGAATGTACAACACTTGTTAGGGCACAACAAAATGTACCTCTAAAGTTCACAGATTGGAAAAAAGTACCATACATCAACAAGAGGAAGCTTTTTGATAAAGTATTGGTAAGTAGTATAATAAAATCTAGTAGCAGCTTCTATGATTTTTTTATTTGTGTATTTATGTTTAATTCTATTGTAGGAGTATTTCAAAGTTGAGGGTCGAGAGCAAGAGGTTTGGCGACAAATGGGTAGCTCTTACTCAAATTATCGTGACTCCCTAAAAAAAAAGTGGTTTAAGCCATATGGTGAAGCAATTGAAGAGGCACGAGGAAATGTTCCACCTGGACTTGAGAAGGATGATTGGAATTGTCTCGTGGATTTGTGGAGCCAGAAAGATTATATGGTACCATTACAAAGAATTTTTTATCAAATTTATTCTTAACTATTGTCTTGTGGATTTGTTGGTTTATGGGACTGACTTATCATTCTTAAATGTAGGACTTGTGTTTGAAAAACAAGGAAAATCGGGACAAAAACGATATTATTCACACTTCTGGTTCAAAAAGTTTCCAACAACGTAGAGCGGAAGAGGTATATCTAACCAAAATGCTTACTATCCACAATTCAAAATATAATTGTTAGTTTCATATATGGGGTGTGATTGTTGTTACTTTCATAAGTTAGCAAAGCCATTTTTATATAGTTATATTTAGTTTTTCTAGATTCTGTTGCGTTGAATGTGAATGGGTTGTCGGATGGGCGGTACATATAAAAGTATGGGAACTTGTTTCATAGCTTCATCTTCAAATTATTGTATGATGCCTTGGGGTTTGTTATCTTATTAAGCTTTAACCTTTATCCGGTTTTATTTCTCACTATTCTATTTGTTTTTTCAAATGGTAGAAAGAGAAGACAGGTCATAGCCCTAATAGAATTGAATTATTTGACATCACCCATGTGCAAGCTAATGGGCAAGCAGTAAATGAATCAACACAAGATGCATTGGTATGAAATCTTCTAATTATATTAATATAGATAGTATATTTTTATGTGGTTTTGTTGCAAGTTACTTTTCTTTTTAGGTGGCATTGAGGAATCTTACTACTCAAGTGAATGAGGGGGCATTGCAAATATCTCAAGATCAAATGTTTGTGGAGGTGTTTGGACCTGAGCGTCATGGACGAGTTCGTGGCTATGGGGCTGGAGTCACTCCTACCATGTTATGGGGTTCCTCCTCATCTAGAATGTATGATCTTGAGAAGCGACTCCAAGAATCTGAACAAAAACGCTTAGAATCTGAACACAAACGAATAGAGGCTGATGCAGAGTTGAAAGGAGAAGTAAAGCACCTCAAAAGCATGCTCGAACAACAAGCTATTCAAATGGTAGAACAAAGAAGACATTTTGAGGAACAACAAGCTAGTCAAATGGCTGAACAAAGAGCACATTATGACAATATGATGATGCGGATGTTCAGTTATATCACCTCGCAATCAGCCCAATCTAGTAGTGATCACTAAGGTATGAAGATTAACTCAAGCTAGTGACTGTTTTAGTACTATTGGATAAATTTGGATTGACTTGTTGAGTTGCTTACACTGAGTTGTTATATATATTTCCTTATTATGTTAGAAATTTATTAGTATGGGTGAAGAATGTTAGAAATTTGCATGCTTTACAAAATGTTTTTTTTATTCTTTTTATTTTTTTCCCAAATGGAATTAATATGTTGGTTCTTTTGTCTTCTATTGATTAGTTAAAATGGATTTAATTTAATTTTATCTTTTACCTATCAGTCTATCATTTTTTGGATCAGATCTATCATTATATCATGATACCATGTTTAGCCAGACAACTAAGATTTACAACATATACTGTACACACATGCATCCTAGTAAAGGGGACTGTCACCTTTGTCATGCCATTTGAATTTGATAGGATTGGTACCCATTTCCTAAATGGGTCCGGTAAAACCAAAAGGCTATTTGACCATGAGTATGTATGAATATTGAATACACTTGGGCTATTTAGATTGAAAGGGAATGGAGAGAGAAAGGAGAAGAGCATAGATTAATTGGTTGAAAATAGCTTAATTTTGAGTTAATTCTGCTTTACTTTCTCTTAATCTAAGCAGAAAATAACAATAACTTAACGTGACTATTTATTTATTTTTGTTTGATGGCTGAATATGTATCTATTTATTTCGTAAACGTGTTAATCACTCATTGGTTTGTCTTACTAGATAAGCACACTGGTGCGGTAGGTTTGCTGCAAGTGCAACTACTTTCACGGCAACGAGTGAGTTTATTAATAGCAACGTAGGGGTTTGGATTATGATTGTTTTATCTCTGCCGCCTATTGAGAATGGATATATAGATAGATAAGACTTTTGGAAAAGGACAAAACTTATTACATCTATCTGCAATTTTATTGGAAATAACTATCAAACTTTCCTGCCTTCTGATAAAGTCTTTTTTGTTTATTATATACGAGTGAGTTTATTGTTTGCTGCAATGTCTATCAGCATGCAGTAAAGATCTTTCAATATGCTTTGTGTGAAGAATTACATGCTTGCATGATAAAATGTTAAAATGTAATAGAAAGCATTCTGTTTAATTTGGGATGGTGATTTTATTTTTTACTGTTTATCTTTGACAGAGCATTTATTGTGAATCTTGGTGACATGCTGGAGCACTGGAGCAACTGTGTTTTCAAGTAATGTACATCTCTTAGTTGTAGCAATGGTCCAAATTTCACTCTATCCTGTATAAGAGATAAATTTGTTATTAAACAAGCTTTGTAATAATTTTGTATAAGGATTGTTGATACTTTTCACTTTGTGTATTTAGGTTCTTGTGCAGTCCTTTAATTTCTTGTTTTAAACTTTCTTAATCAATTGCCAGGTTTATGGTTGGCATCAATTTGCCACCACTTGCTACCATGTCTAACTTCATGAATGTATATATATATATATATATATATATATATATATATATATATATATATAGTGCATGATTGTGGTTTTTTTTTTAAATAAAATAAAATCTTATTTTGAGGGTCAAAAGACCCTTTAAATAACCTTATTTATCAAGGGTTGTAAGAATAAATCTTTTAAACCTTGGTAAAAGGTTATTTAAGGGTCTCTTGACCCTCAAAATAAGATTAGAGCACTTGTTTTGAGGGGCACGAAGGCTCTCAAAATTTCTTTTTCGACGGTATATGTTTCAAAGGTTATCAAGGGTCGGTTGGACTCTTAAAATAACTTCTTTCAAGGTTTTTTAATACTTTTTTTAGGGGTTTTGACCCTTGAAAAAAGTCTAATTTGTTGTAGTGATACCAGTTCTTCTAGTCTTGCTATGTTGCTTTTGCTTAGATTTTGGCTTTGCCATAAACACCACTATGTCTTTACAATCCATCAAAGAATTTGACTAAATAATCTCCAATGGGAGTGATTTCAAACTTGGATTCTTTAGCCCGTAATTTCTACCAATCGCTACCTTGGAATATGGTTTAATAACATTTCAATATTCACATTCGTATGGATAGCTAAAGACAGAAACCCTTCCAAGGATTCTCTGGGGTTCTTAGTTTTCAGCATCTTCTAATACATTCTTGCCAAACGATGAAAATCAGTACTAATGCAATCACAGGTAAGAAAGTCCTGTTGACATCATGGACAAGTTCTTTGGATCCATCCGTTGGAAGCTTATCTGCTGGCATTCATCCCTCTTACTCTTAGTCTTCCTTAAGCATTCATTTGGAAAAATGGCAGCCCATATTGGCGCTGTTTGCAATTTTTATTTTTTTATGTTTTTGCTTTCGTGTGGATTATCGCTCAAACTTACACCATTCATCTGGCATTAATGTAACCTTTTTTTATATCAACTTTGAGTTAGTTGTATTAATTCAAATAAGTCTATCAATGAACAAGGAATGCAAAAGACCATGCCTTTTTGAAATACATGTCCTTTAGGAAAGGGTCATGAAGTTGCTACTTGAATTGTCTTCATCTAAGATGCATTTTCTTCCGATGTATGGACTTCACCATGTGCCCCTATAATGTTGCAAGTATTATCTTTTACTCGTTGTAGATATGTGCAATGCGGAAAAAGTTGATGATTTGTTTTTAGTTAAATGAAATGATAAAGAAGACTTATAAGTTTTAGTCCCAAATCATTTTTCAAATAATGTGATTATTTTCAAACTCCATATCATTTTACAATATATTAAATTTTCTAAATTAAGTTATCCATAGTTGTTATTTGGAAATGTTTTAAATTTTATAAGGTTTTTATTTTCAAGGAAACATAATGCATTTACATTTAATTATAATATAAGGTATAATCTAATGTATGTGTGGGGAGTAAAAGGACCTAAGTGAGTATTTGGGTCTTGGGCTTTATTAATGGGCGTTAGTTCGCTTTTGGCTAAAAGCCTTTGTGGCTTCAAGTCGGCTCACAGGTTGAAGGTCCGAGGATTTGTCCGAGGGCTAATTTCTCCTCAGACCGACCCGCGATAACCCTGGGATTCGCCAAAAAGATCAAGGTGGAGTTCTGGAAAAACTATTGGTTAAAAGGGGGATCCAAGTATCCTCTAGACACAATGGTGTGAGAAAAATATCTTAGGAAAAAGCTGCTACCTCCACATTAAAGATCCTGCACCTACCTCCCTGGCCGCATTAATGGAAAAATGACTCCTGAACAGTGAAATTCCCCCTTGCTGTTATTATTTAAGGACTTTAGGAAGGTGGTGGAAGGGGGGGGGGGGGAGAAGGTTTAGGTGACACATGGACAAAAGGGAAAGGAGAAGTATTTAAAGAGGTAAGAGAGTGAAGAAAGGGGGGGGGGTTTTTTTTATAGAAAAAGTGGAACGAGTTCTGTAATCTTTGGAGAAAAAAGAGAAATAATACATAGATCATCCTCGGCTTACGTCCGAGGAGTTTCCTTTGTCACTTTTGTTTATTATTTGCAAATATTGTAGCACTTTAGTCTGTTTGTCAAACTTCCAACATCACTGAACTAGATTTCAAATCCATACTCTACAAATTTAATTGTTTAAGGCTCATTGGGCCTGAGCCCACGTTTGTCTTTGGGTCCAGGCGCAATTGTGCACTTACAGTATATGGATGACATTTTTTTTCTAGTGCTCCTCACTGATGATTCATCCTCTATATGTCTTGAATGGTCTAAATGGGAAGCAAATATAATTAAGTAAATCCATCACTTATTGGAAAAAATATATACAAAACTTTAATAACATAAGAAATGTGTAATTTTATTAAGAACTTACCAATATTACACTGAGAATGTGACAAAATTGTCAATAAAGCAACTCCTCTTTCTATGCAAACCTCTCCTCTTCAAGCATTATCAAAGTGGACATAATGGACCAAAATGAACCAGATGGACTGAAATGAATTGAATGGACCGAAGTGGACCTAATACTAATAGGTCAAAATGCATACTGATGTGACTCAATAGGAGATTAGCAACATAAATTTTACACTTCAGCTTTTAAATATTTTATTTATAGATTTGTTGATGATTACTCTAAATATTTGTAGATGGATCCTTTTAAGAGTGAAGTATTCCATTATTTCAAAATTTTCAAGTCCCTCGTTGAAAAAATTTTCATCAAAAATAAAAATTTTCAACTTAATTGAGGTGGAGAGTGTATTGACATTGCCTTTTAAAATTTTCTGTCAATTTTTCATCGCGTGTCCTGCCTTCACACACCCAAACAAGCAGGTGGTTTTTCCGAGAGAAAACACAGACACATTGTTAATACTGGCCTCAATCTTCTAGCACAGGTTGGAACAGAAACTAGATTTTGGGTATAATACTACAATTGTGTTATTTATCTAATATATCGTTTACCAACTAAAGGAGGGTTGGACTATGTTTCCCCTTATGAAATGATGTAGAACAAATATCAAAAACCTTTCTGGAGTAGCGTTTCTAGAGCAGCGAAGGCGCCGAAAATCATGGTACAATAACAAAGGGAGGTATTAGGTGAAGTCAACGGAGTGGAGGATTGAAGGGAAACGACATTCTAATTTAGGTGAATTTCTCCGTTAAGGCCCCGAAAACAATTATTTTGCTATTTTAAGTAATATATGTTTTCCTTGATAACTTTTAATTTAAAAGTTAGAATAAGGTCATATTTGTTTTAGGACATCTCTTAGAGACAATAGTTTCAATTTTCACAATTATTACAATTTTACAATTTTTGGTAAAAACTACAATTTTGCCACCTAATTGCATGATTAACGCGAATCAAAGTTTTCTAGGCGTTTTCCTTGCCGCCCTAGATTTCTTTTCTACTATTTAAATGCATAGTGGCCTCCAAGGCAATTCAATTTTTCAGATTAATAAAATTTCAAACTTCATCTATTATTTCTTTTTGGTGGATGAACCCTATATCACCTTGTAGATTCAAAAAACCCTTCATGGATTCATGGTTTTCATTCAAAAGCTAATGTATTTAGTTTATTTTCAATTTAGAAAACAACGTGTTTGCTTTCTTGTAACTTCTGTGACATTAGAAAAACTTGCGATTACTCAGACTTTCGTGTTTTTGGATGTGGATGTTTTCCTTTCCTAAACCCTATAACAAATGCCAACTTGATTTTCACTTTAATCCATGTGTGTTCTTAGGGTATTTTTGTTGGAAAATATAGCTATATAAATAAGTTTTGATTCAAAAATATAAACCCTAAAAAATATTGACAATAGAATCAAAAGAGTAAGTTTGTTAAGAGCTATAGGATCACGTGAAAGTGTTATTTTTAAAAGTTTATTCTTGCTACTTGGAGTAAAACTTAGTATGATTGATTTTCTTGGCGGAATAACCCCCTTAGGATTAGACTATAGCAATAGCCTTCTCAATGGACATACACCCAAAGATGAAGGTTCAAGAACAACCTTAAAAAATGCATTTTCTTAATCATAAAATGATTCCCCAAAGGACAAAGTTTGGCTACAAACTTGGTTGTAGCCTAAGGTTGCAACTTCACTCAATATTTTTTAATTGGATGTGAATTTTGACAAATGACCGTTGGATTAAATTTTCTTCTTATATCATCCATACTTGAAAATTTTCTAAAAAATTATAGATTAATAGTTATATCATCAATCAATTATTTAAATTGCAAGTTTTTTTAGTATAAAATTATACATAAAAAATAAGTTTATGAATGATATAATAAATAACTTTTAATTGGCACAAAATTTGACTTATTTTTTAAAAGTATAAAAAACATGCAATTCAATAGTTAGATTTTCAAAATATGTAGCCATATTAATTTTTTAATGGAAGTTGTGTCTTTATACTATAACCAAATTTGTAGCCAAACTTTAGCCTTCTCTAAAACCCAAATGCAAAACCCGCAAAAGAAACTATGGATGAAGAATAGGACTAAAGAAGAGGGGGAGAAAGCAAGAAGCAAATCTTTTCAACCCTTGAAAACTATCTTTGATATGGTGATATTTTTTTCATGCTTCCTATCTTCAGCCTTTTTTCTTTCTATTATTATTATTATTTTTTTCAGCTTGTTCTATACGCACAAAAAAGAGACATTGACTTAAAGGGTGGGAGTGGGTCTCTTTCTTTTTTCTCTCTTTTGTAGACGTGACAAAAAGGGCGGGTTGGGTCGGGTTTGGGTCGAGTCAATCAGGTTTGCGGGTTAAACTGATTGTGGGTCATTTTTAAACGAGTCAATCAGGTTGAGAGTTAATCGGGTTGAGAGTCGGGTTTGGTCAGGTTGACCCGTATTTTTCAAATTTTTTTTTTTTCAATTACAAAAACAAATCAATGACAACTTGTTTAGAGAGAATGAATATAATCAATTAAGGAAATGAATTGCACTTAATGCCACTTGTTAATATCCTTCCAATTCTGACAGTTTTGAGCATAACAAAAATTATTTATAGTCATAAATTCATGATATAAAAAGTTTTCAATGCTAATAGTTCATTGTCAAAATGCATATAATTACAACTTTACATCTTCAAAAAGAGAGATCTTAAAACAAACAAAACAAGTAAGCCAATAAAGTAGCAAGTTATCGGTCTTTTTAAGTGCACATGTTCCTATTGCATTTAAAATAATAGTAAAGTTAGATTACTTAGAAAGATAAACTAAACAAAAAAGATTTAAAAATAAACATAACATATTAAATAAAAAAGAATAAGTAAATATTTTATAAGAATTACATCTCAATCTCAATCTACCCAATGTTGGTAGTAGATTCAGCACTACAAATATTCATACTTGTAAATTGTAGCTCAAGTTGGCCAATTTCGTCAGCATCTTCATCTACAATACAATATTTTAATATAACTTAATGTACCATGAAAGCAAATCAATAAAGAAATAAAATTATATAATTATGACTATAAAAAAAATTAAATTACCTTCAAATCCATATAGCAAAGCAGTGGAAAAGGGCAGAGGCACAAGCTTTGACTGCTTTGTGTGAAACTAAAAAAGTGTGGAATCTGTGAAGAAGGGCAGAGGCAAAACACGGCAAGAGAAAGAGTAGACAAACTGAAATTAGGAAGCTTTGGGGCCCTTTGTGGTTTGGTTTGTCATGTTTCAACTTTCAGGTTTGTGCATTGTGTGTACCTTTGACTTTGGACAATGGATTACAACTAGTGGATTACAACTAGTATTGAATGAGATTTTTTTTTAAAATGGTTGTCTTGACAGCCTTGTGTTGTCTTGTCTCATTACTTATTCTCTCATGTCATGTCCGTGATTTGTGAAACTTAGCTCTTATTGGTTGTGATGAAGCTCAAATAGTCTTCAGCCAAAAAAGTAAAGAAAAGAAAAGAAAAACTCTAATAGTCATTCTCTTATGTCATGTTTTGGCAACAGTTTTACTTATTTATAATTTTATATCTATAATATATTGATTATTTGTTTTGATACTTTGTGCTTTATGTAACTAGTATTATGACGTAGTTTAAATATTTTTTTAATGAATTCTTTTTAATAGGTCAACCTATTTTTGTATCCCAATAGACGATGTAATCCCAGATTTCAATCTGATGCAATTCTGCAACCGAAACTCAATATGTTATCCCCTAAAAATTTTACAACTCACAAAGCCAACTATATGACGTTTTCGTCAATACTGGATTTAAATGTTTCACGTTTTTATTTTTAAAAAAAAGTTCGGTTAATATGTACTCTAAAACATTCATTTTTAAAAATATTTTTTCGAGAATTGAAAAAGTTGTCAATATTTTTTCAATTTTTGAAAAAAATTTTCTAAAAATAATTAATTATTATGTACCCTTAAGGCACACATTAGCACAAAAAAAAAAAAAAATGTTTCACATTTTTAGTCAATATGGGCGGGTCTTTCTTTTTGTTTTTGTTTTGTTTGTTTTTTTTTTTTTTTTAATAAGTGGGCGGGGTCTCTAAGCAATAGAAAGTCAAGTTTTTGGCTCTTGCGAGAGATTTCAAAGAAAGAACCATGTTTATTACATACCGGCAAATGCGGAGTGTGTGCGACCCGCAGTTAAAACTTAAAACTGAAACATGATGGCAATGTGTATAGATGCGTGCAACAAATGTTAAGCTTCCAAAATAAAAAATATGGGAAAGAGGAAAATTTTAAGCAATAAATGCTCCCTGCATCCAAAATCATGACAAACAGTGACGGGTACTAGCGTCCAAAGTCATTGTTATGACAAACCAGAATCATTGTACATTTGATTTGAAAACCTGTTCGTTTGTCCAGCTTTGTTGTTAATGTGGAGTCGGAATCTTTAGTGTGCCCTTTGTCACCCACCTTGGGTCCTATTAGAGGACCCGCCACCCACCATGGTTGGTCTATAAACAATGGTTTGAATAGATTTGGGTATCATCCCCACAAAACCACACAAACCAGAAGCATTGAACAAGTTACAATGGGACTTGTTCAAAATACAAGAATGTCATTTCTTCTAATCTTGCTATGTCGCTTTTCTTTAGAATCTGGCTCTGCCACAGACACCATTACTTCTTTGCAACCCATCAAAGACTCTGACTACATTATCTCCAATGAGAGTACTTTCAAATTGGGATTCTTCAGCCCTGTAAATTCTACCAATCGGTACCTCGGAATATGGTATAATAAAAATTCAGCTTTCCCTGCCCAATGGGTATGGGTAGCCAACAGACAAAACCCCCTGAAGGATGCTTCTGGGGTTCTTACTATATCTGAGGTTGGAAATCTTGTCGTTTTAGATGGACAAAAACAGATAATTTGGTCATCGAATGCCACAAACTCTGTTGTCAATTCAAATGCCAAGCTTTTAGATTCAGGGAAACTTGTCTTGCAAGACACTAATGGGTCAATCACATGGGAAAGTTTCCAATTTCCTACTGATACAATGTTGCCCAATATGAAAATTAGTTCTAATGCAAGAACTGGTAAGAAAGATCAGTTGACACCATGGAAAAGCCCTTCTGATCCATCCATCGGAAGCTTCTCGTGTGGTATGAAACCTCGAAGTCTTCCTCAAGCATTTATTTGGAAAGACGGTAGCCCATTTTGGCGCAGTGGCCCGTGGAACACTCGGAACTTTATCGGAATACCAGAAATGTATTCTGTATATCATCATGGATTTTGTCTCGTAGATGATCCAGATGGAGCATCATCTTTAAGTTTCTTTTATGTGGACTTATCTCTGTCACATTTTGTCCTGACTTCGCAAGGAAATTTAGAGCTAAGATATTGGGATGATGAGAAGGAGGATTGGGAGGTACGGTGGAAAGCTTTGAAGAGTGAGTGTGATGTTTATGGTAAGTGTGGTGCATTTGAAGCTGTGATTCCCGGAGTTTACCAATTTGCACCTGCTTAAGGGGGTTTGAGCCAAATAACACAAAAGAATGGAGTGGAGGAAATTGGAATAGTGGATGTGTGAGGAGGACGCCCTTGCAGTGTGGGAGGGTGAACACTACCGGTGGTGAAGCCAGCAAAATGGATGGGTTTTTGAAACAGAATATGATGAAGGTGCCAGACTTTGCAGATTGGTCAGCTGCTCATGAAGATGATTGTAGGCAGCAGTGTTTACAGAATTGTTCTTGTATAGCTTATGCATATGACACTGGCACAGGGTGTATGTCATGGACTAGAAGCTTGATTGACACACTCCAATTCTCCAGCGGCGGAGTTGATCTTTACATTCGTGTTGCCTATTCAGAACTTGGTGAGTTATTTAGTTTTCTGTCCAAATTTATCTTAAGCTTCAAATCGTATGTACTACTTGTCCATTTGGTAAAAGACAAGTTGTTTTACAAAAAGAGAAAAGAAAAGAAAACATATTTAGTAAATCTTGTGTGAATTATGTTGGGGATAAAAAAAATAAAACCAAAAATCCCACCTCATGGCGAGAGCAAAATCTCAACCAATATTATTAGTCACGTGGGAATTTTCCAAGGGTCGAGCTTGGAATTAGTGTTCAAGCATATTAGTGTGATAAAATTAATCTTTAATCAGTCTTAATCTTAGACTTTTTAGTTGTTTAGCATGTACATCACCAATGTGCTTATAGTTTATGGTATATAGCTATCCATTAATATGGAAAAGGAGATCATAAATTAATTGGAGTAGGAGTCCCGCAAAGGTATCAGGAGCTGGTCCCAACTGATTTTCAAACTGGTTGCCATGTGTCTATCTCACGGGAGCAAATCTTAATTTCGCTTGAGCTCAAAGCTCTTATCAGCAGCTGCATTTTAAGCACATGAACCTCTATACCATTACAGTAACCCCACAAAAAACAATGTATTGAATTGAGTTACATACAAATCTGGCACGGAATTAAGCTAGGACCAATACAAGATTCAACATTTATAAATACTGGTGAAGAGCTATAATTAACACTAATTGTTTTATCACGCAATTTCAGCATATACAACAAACTTTAAAAAATATAAGATTTTCTCTAGGATTTTAACAAAACTCACTTTCATTGTAATTAGGGGCTGTTTGATAACGTTATTTGTATTTTTTAGAAATATATGTGAATAAAAAAATGAGTAAAAATACATGTAATGTTATTTAAAAACTAAAAACATGTGTTTAAATATATATACCAAACAAACTCTAGATCTCCCAAACAACTTTT
The DNA here is from genome assembly GCA_014183005.1 of Castanea mollissima. NCBI lineage: Eukaryota > Viridiplantae > Streptophyta > Magnoliopsida > Fagales > Fagaceae > Castanea > Castanea mollissima. Next base: position 64,317,364 of record JACAVU010000002.1, on the reverse strand, counting down.
TGAAAGAAACCCAAATAACAGGCTTGCTTCAATAGGGTAAAATGGCCATGGAAGAATTTTCGCGCCCAAGCCCTTGTCTCTCACCATTGTGTATTTTCTTAGTTACAACAGCCCAGCAACTTTGTTTTAAAACCTTGAGAACTTGGGCCAAAAAGTAAGCTAATAAGCCCTTATGGTTATACTTTTTTTCTGATTTAAAAGGCCCAAAAATTAGTGTAATACTTTTTGCTGTTAACAGATAAAGAGGGAGATACGAAAAAAATTATCACAATCACAGTGGTAATAGGAACAGTTTCCATTTCAATCTGCACTTTCATATTGTGGAGGTGGATAGCTAAAGACAAAGGTAATATTCTGACAAAAATTTACACAATGGACTAGGACGTTTTGCTACATATTAGAGATTTCTGACAATTGTTGTGGAAATCAGCAATGAAAAAGAAAGCAAAGGGAATCTTGTCGTTCAACAGAGAGGAAGCACACACAAAATTCCCCAGTGAAAACATGCTTGGAGACAACCTGAACCAAGTTCAGGTCCAGGAGCTACCGTTATTCAATTTTGAGAAGCTGACGATTGCAACAAACAACTTCCATCAATCTAACAAGCTTGGGCAGGGTGGTTTTGGTCCCGTATACAGGGTAACATTCTAGAGGATTTTTGTCTAATAATTTGAATATCTAGTTAATGATTTGGTGTTTGTTTATAGGGAAAATTGTCAGATGGACAAGAGGTTGCAGTAAAAAGACTCTCCAAAACTTCAGGACAAGGGTTAGAAGAATTTATGAATGAGATGGTAGTAATTTCTAAACTTCAACATCGGAATCTTGTTAGGCTCCTTGGCTGCTGTGTCGAAGGAGAAGAGAGGATGTTGATATATGAATACATGCCAAACAAAAGTCTAGATGCATGCCTCTTCGGTTAGTTAATTTTGATACCATTTTTTATTACAAAATGCTATACTTTTTATAAAAAAATTTATTTTGTTGACAGAAATAGTGTATTGTAGACAATGGATCAATATTCTTTGTTGTGGTACTTCACTTGAAACAATGTTTCGTTGACTTCCACCAAATGAACTTCGTTTGAAAACTTTGTGTTCACTCACCTTGTAAGTTTGATACTAACTTTTTTCTCTTGTTTCTTTACTTTTATTTAAATTTATTAGATCCACACAAAGAAAAACTGCTAGATTGGAGAAGACGCTTTAACATTATTGAAGGAATTGGTCGAGGTCTACTCTACCTTCATAGGGATTCGAGATTAAGGATTATTCATAGAGATCTAAAGGCAAGTAACATCTTGTTGGACATATAGCTAAATCCAAAAATATCAGATTTTGGTATGGCTCGGATTTTTGGAGGTAATGAAGACCAGGCCAATACTAATAGGGTCGTCGGAACTTAGTAAGTACCTTTTGGTTTGGTTAATTCAATTTGATACTAATATTGATATGTGAGATGACAAGATTTGGTTGTTTTATGTTTTTTGAAATTTAGTGGCTATATGTCTCCTGAATATGCAATGGAAGGACGATTTTCAGAGAAATCAGATGTTTTCAGTTTTGGGGTTTTATTACTAGAGATATTAAGTGGAAGAAGAAACTATAGCTTTAATAAGGATGAGCAGTCCATGAGCCTTTTAAGATTTGTAAGTCATAGTTATCTCTCACTGCCTTATTTTAGAAAACCTCCAATGCTTGTTTCTTAAATGTTTTAGTATTGATGATGCAAATTTCAATCTTGTTTTCTTGTTTCCAGGCATGGAAATTGTGGAATGCAAACAACATTATGGCCTTCATTGACCCAATGATATCTGAACCGTGTTTTGAAATGGAGATTTTGAGATGCATACATGTCGGCTTGTTGTGTGTGCAAGATTTTGCCGAAGATAGGCCGAATGTATCTATTGTTATCTCCATGCTTAAAAGTGAGATTGTTGATCTTCCTCATCCAAAGCAGCCTGCATTTACTGAAAGGAAGATTGCCTTAGATATAGACTTCTCTCAAAGCTGCTCTGTTAACAATGTAACAGTTACAAGGGTTCAAGGTCGATAGCTAGCATGTTTTATTTACATAATCATGTGGTGGTTACATATGCATTTTGAACTTTTTTGAAGAGTTTTAATAAAGTCTGAATAATGATTCCTCTATTCCCTCTTTAATGTCCACGATTAGCTCAATTTAAGAAGTCTTCTTGGTAGGAGGGGAGAGAGATAGTTTGGAGTTAGAAAGGTGATATTCTGTAGTTTTGAAAGCGTGAAAGATAGGAAGAGCAAAAGGAGAAGAAGGGGAGACACAAGGGGGTTAGCATTAAAGACTATTCGGCTTGGGTTTGGGCTTTATGATGGACAACATTAATAGCATTAACATAAGATTGGACTTTATGATGTAGATAGGGTGGGAAATCTTTTTTTTAATAGTATTTTAAAATTATGAGAAAATTTTAGAAAAAAATATTTTAAATTATGGAAGAATTTTAGAAAAAAATGAGGTAATAACATAACTGCTGATGTGACTCAACGGAAAGCATAGCAACATTAAATGCTATGCTTGGACATTTAGTATTAGTAATATATAGATTGGATTTGAATGTTTCAACTTTCACGTTGTAGTCAAAATGGGCGGTGTCCAAATTGATGTTTCACGTTTTATGTGAAAGAAGCAATGACTGCTCCTGGCATCCAAAATCATCATTCTCACAAACCCGAATCATTGTCTAAACACAGCTTTGTTGCTGTTTTGGAGTCAACCTTTATCGTGCCCCTTGTCCTCGGGTTAAAGGACACCCTCACTGACCATGGATGCGACTTGATTGAAAAACCAACATACCAGTTCTTCTAGTGTTTGCTATGTTGCTTTTGCTTAGATTTTGGTTTTGCCATAGACACAACTATGTCTTTACAATCCATCAAAGAATCTGACTAAATAATCTTCGATGGGAGTGATTTCAAGCTTGGATTCTTTAGCCCGTAAATTCTACCAATCGCTATCTTGGAATATGGTTTAATAACATTTCAATATTCACATTCGTATGGATAGCTAAAGACAGAAACCCTTCAAGGATTCTTCTGAGTTCTTAAGAATTATCATTACTGTTTGAAAAATATTTAATAATTTTTCACTTTTTTTAATTTGAATTTTTGAAACTCAAGTTGCATGTAACTCGCTCGAGTTTAAGAAAATCAAATCAAGTACTAAAAAAATGTCACACGAAACTTGATTATAATACTCCAGTTTAAGATACTCGAGTACTATGTAAGAACAACCGCAATTCCCACAGCACTCAAACGGTCAACAATTGTGGCTGTGTGAATGCAATCACAGTCTACAATTGAGGCTGTGTGATTGCACTCACACAGTCAACAATTGTGACCGTGGGTTTCTCATTTTTCTTTCTATTGTCAGGGTCACGTGGGAAAAGATAGTGAAAAAGAAGCGAAAGAGTTTGAAACAAAAGTGTACTTCTGTAAGATACTCAATTTCCGTAAACTTTAGTTTCATGTCAAACCTGAGTATCAAAAATAGTATATTATTAAATATGTAAAAATATTAATAATTTCAAAAATAGTAGTATTTAAATATTTTTGCCAGTTCAAAGACTTGACTTACTGCGATGTTAGAGTAGACTCACGAAAGTCTGGAGTAGCTTGTCTGTTACACACACTTTACCTAAGCCACTTTTGCACAGAAATCATAATTTCCAACTTTGGATGCAGAGAAGAAATAAAAGCAGATTCACCATGGATGGGTAGATAAACAGGGCCTCCCTGATCCCTTTACTGAATTCTCACACCAAGTAGGTTCAAACGAATCTATGGGACGTCTTAAATTCTTGTCTGTCCTTTGTTGCCTTTGTTTGAACTTATGCGTTGTTGCTGTAGACACCATCAGATCTTCTCAATCCATCAAAGACAAAGACAATGACTACATTATCTCCAATGGAGGTGTTTTCAAAATGGGATTTTTCAGCCCAGTAAATTCTTCCAACCGCTACCTAGGGATTTGGTATAACAACATTTCTGCATTCACAGTCGTATGGGTAGCGAAAAGACAGAAACCTCTCAAGGATTCTTCTGGGGTTCTTACTACATCTGAGGATGGCAACCTTGTAGTATTAAATGGACAAAAGGAGATTCTTTGGTCATCGAATGTTAACAACTCTGTTGCCAATTCAAGTGCCCAGCTTTTAGATTCGGGGAACCTTGTCTTAAAAGAAAACACTACAGGGACAATCCTATGGGAGAGTTTCAAAATTCCTTCTCATACAAGCTTACCCGAGATGGAAATTAGTACTAATGAAAGAACAGGTGAGAAAGTGCAGTTGACATCATGGAAAAGCCCTTCTGATCCATCCATCGGAAGCTTCACTGCCGGAATCTATCGTCAAAGTCTCACTCAGTCATTCATTTGGAAAGATGGTAGACCATATTTCCGCAGTGGTCCATGGAATGGTCAGATGTTCATTGGAATACCAATATATCCTGTATTTCACGACAGATTTGGTCTTGTAGATAATCAAGATGGGACTTCTTACTTAACTGCTTCTTCTGTCAAAGATTCTTTGTCCCACTATGTCCTGACTACGCAAGGAAATACAGAGGCAAGATATTGGGATAGTGTGAAGGAGGATTGGGAGGTTGTGTGGAAAGCTATGGTCAGTGTGTGTGATGTTTATGGTACGTGTGGTGCATTTGGAAGCTGTAATTCAATGAGTTCCCCAATTTGCAGTTGTTTAGAGGGGTTTGAGCCAAACAACACAGAAGAATGGAATAGACAAAATTGGACTAGTGGATGTGTGAGGAGGACACCGTTGCAGTGTGGGAGGGTGAACACCAATGGTGAAGCTAGCAAAATGGATGGGTTTTTGAAACTGAACATGATGAAGGTGCCAGACTTTGTAGAATGGTCAGCTGCTCAGGAAGATGATTGCAGGCAGCAGTGTTTGCAGAATTGTTCTTGTATAGCTTATGCATTTGATTCAGGTACAGGTTGTATGACATGGACTCGAACCTTAATTGACACACAGAAATTCTCTAACGGTAGGGGAGTTGATCTTTATATTCGTGTTGCCCATTCAGAACTTGGTGAGTTGTTTTGCTCTCTGTCAAAAATTTATCTTATGCTTCAAATCATGCACCCATAACGAACACACCCCCCCCCCCAAAAAAAAAAAAAAAAAAGAAAAGAAAAAAAGCCTAATGAAATCCTTGTCAAATTCAATTTATTTGACCCCCAAATGGAAAAGAAAACATAATTAGTCATCTATTTTTTTTGAATTAGTGTAATGCGATTTTATGATTTACAGATACAAATGGAGATGTGAGGAAAGTTGTCACTATTACAGTTATCATAGGAACAATTTTCATTTCAATCTTCACGTACTTATTGTGGAGGTGGATTGCTAAACACAAAGGTAATATTCTGACTAGAACTGAAACAATGTACTTGGAAATGTTGCTGTATATTATACTCACAAATGTTAGTGGAAATCAGCAAGGAGAAAGAAAGAGAAGGAGATGTTAATGTTCAATAGAGAAGCACATAAAAAATTTCCAAGTGAAGACATGCTTGGAGACAATCTGAACCAAGTGAAAGTCCAGGAACTACCACTATTGGATTTTGTGAAGCTAGCGAGTGCAACAAACAACTTCCATGAATCTAACAAGCTTGGGCAGGGTGGATTTGGTCCCGTATACAGAGTAATGGTTGCTCTTGTAGAGTTTCTTGTTTGATAGTGAATATGTATTTTAACAATTTGATGTTTGTTTGTAGGGAAAATTGTCAGATGTGCAAGAAATTGCTATAAAAAGACTTTCCAAATCTTCTGGACAAGGGTTGGAAGAGTTTATGAATGAGGTGGTAGTAATTTCTAAGCTCCAACATCGGAATCTTGTTAGGCTCCTTGGCTGCTGTGTTGAAGGAGAAGAGAAGATGTTAATCTATGAATACATGCCAAACAAAAGTTTGGATGCATTTCTCTTTGGTTAGTTAATTTTGATATCATATCTTATTACAAAAATATATTACATTATTTTTTTTTAAAAAAAATTGTGGACAAAAGTAGTGTATTTTGAGACAATCAAACAATATTCTTTGTTATGGTACTTCACTTGAAACAGCTTTTTTGATGATTTCAACCAAATGTTCTTCTTCTTCATGTTCATCCACCTTGTAAGTTTAAACCTCACTTTCTTTCTCTTGTTTCTTTTGTTCAAATTCAATAGATTCACACAAAGAAATACTACTAGATTGGAGAAAACGCTTCAACATTATAGAAGGAATTGGTAGAGGTCTGTTATATCTTCATAGGGATTCTAGATTAAGAATTATTCATAGAGATCTAAAGGCAAGTAACATCCTGTTGGATAAAGATTTAAATCCAAAAATATCAGATTTTGGTATGGCCCGGATTTTTAGAAGTAATGAAGACCAAGCCAATACTAATAGGGTCGTTGGAACTTAGTAAGTACCTTTTAGATTTGCCAATTCAATTAGATACTAATGCTAATATTAGAGATTACAAGATTTGGTTGTGTTTTGTTGAAATTTAGTGGCTACATATCTCCTGAATATGCAATGGAAGGACGATTTTCAGAGAAATCAGACATCTTCAGCTTTGGAGTGTTGTTATTAGAGATAGTTAGTGGAAGAAAAAACTCTAGCTTTTATCATGATGAGCAATCCATGAGCCTTTTAGGACATGTAAGTCATCTTTATCTCATTCCCTTACTTTTTACAACCTCCAATGCTTGTCTCTTTTAAGTTTTGTTATTGATGTTAAGAATTTCAATCCTCTTTTTTATGTTTCCAGGCATGGAAATTGTGGAAAACAAACAACATTGTGGCCTTAATAGACCCAATGATATCTGAACCATGCTATGAAATGGAGATTTTGAGATGCATACATGTTGGCTTGTTGTGTGTGCAAGAATTTGCCAAAGATAGGCCAACTGCATCTACTGTAATTTCCATGCTTAAAAGTGAGATTGTTGATCTTCCCCATCCAAGGAAACCAGCGTTTACTGAAAGGCAGATTGGGTTAGATACAGAGTCCTCTAAACTTAGCCAAAGAAAATGCTCGGTTAACAATGTTACAATTACAATGATTCAAGGTCGATAGGCAGCATTTGTTATTGACATCATAATCTTGGGGTTTCATATTCATTTTGAACACTTTCCCAAGAATCTCATATGGTGTAAATACTGCCTTCTCTATTACCTCTTCAATGTCCACTGTTAGTCCAATCTAAGAAGAAAAAAACCATTAAACCATATTATCTTCTTGGTACACTTAAAATGCTAACTTTATGGCACCTATAAAGTTCATGTTTTGTTGGCTTTATTTCATATCAAATTTACTTGTAAATCTTCTTAATTTTGATTGGGGATTGCAATCTATTGGGGTAGATTTACTTTAGTGGTTGAGCCCTTGCTGCTCCTGTTGAGTAGTTCGAGTTGCCCTTGCAAGCTGCATCCTAGGTTGTGAGGTGGACATGTGGCAAAAAAAAGGAAGCATTTGTATTTATGCAAGTCACAACCTGCTCGAGGATAGACTTTCCACACTACATTCTTATTTGCAGTCATATCATTCTTATCCAAAAAACAACCCATTCCAATCTGCAAGAGAGCTAGAGAGAAAACCCTATAGAGCAGATTGTGAACCATTGTGAGAGTTTATTGTGCTCATCCTTTGAGAAAGAGAAAACCCATATTCCTTGAGTGAATCCATAGCCTTTTTTCTTCTCTTTCCCTCTCACCATTTCCATATCTTGAGAGGTAACTTTCCAAACACTCCATGTTCCCTTTGAGTGATATTCCTTGAGTGATTGGTGCTGGAAATTATTAGAGAAGTTGCACCACATATCCAAGAGGTCTTGGTGGCTTACTGTGGCTGCTCAATGCATGGACTCGAATACTAGGTGAAGAAAGGACTTCGATAAATTTGGTTATAGTTGGAAATTGGAGGGCTCAAGTACTAGGGGAACTTTAGGCTTGGATGGTCTTTAGGAAACCAGCATTGCAACTATTCACTAATAGAGATTCAATGGTGGTGCTTAGATGAGGTTTGGCATCGGGAACTCTGATTTTCTCTTCAATAACACATTAGATGTTATTTTTGGCTTCCTTCCCTTCTTTCATTCCTTACTTTATATTGCTTTATATTCATTTATTGCTATTTGAATATGCATACAATGCAATGAAAATTGGTTAATCACTTATATTAAGCATTAATTGTTAATTTAGGGTAAAAGTGATTATGACTTAGAATTGGTTAGCAGGGGTTTAATTATTTGCTAAGAGTATCAATAGCAATTTCCCTATCACCTACCAATAACAAATGAACATTCTTATTAATTTGAAAGAGCATCTGCCACAAAATAGACAACATACTTTTCTGGGGTTTTAGCCATTCAGGGGGTTTTAGCTATTCAGATAGGCACCTATACCCGAGAGTAGTTGAAGGTCTTGGCCTCAGAAGAATTGATGATCTAAATAAAGCCTTGATCTCTAAGTTTGGTTGATCAGTTGCTTCTAATGCAGACAAGACGTGGGTTCATTTCCCCAAATTCAAATACAACCATCCACATTCAAAAAATCCATATTCCATCAACCCCATCTAAAGATTTCATCATTTAGGTCCCTAAAATAAAAGAGTAATTGAAAATATTTTCGCATCTTCCCCTGCTCAAGCCAAAGCTAAGGGCAGCCTTACTCTTGGCCTCCATTGCTGCAAATCAAGGATGTCAATCCATTCTCTTTGAAGGTGATGCCAAATTTGTAATTGATGCTCTGATATCAAGCCCATCTTTAGAAGATTATTAGCTATTCAGATAGGCACCTATACCCGAGAGTAGTTAAAGGTCTTGGCCTCAGAAGAACTGATGATCTAAATAAAGCCTTGATCTCTAAGTTTGGTTGATCAGTAGCTTCTAATGCAGACAAGACGTGGGTTCATCTCCCCAAATTCAAATATCTTCAAGATTGAAGAAATCAACTGCTCCCAACTAGAAAGGAATTCACAACTCAATTCCATTGCTTAACAATAACAAGGGTCTGTCTGTACCACCGCATTGGATCAGGCTCAAATACCAATATATTATATATGGACTGATCCATGGGTCCATATAATCCCCAACAACTATCTCCATTCTCCACTCTCCCAACCAATCCTAGAAATTAACCATCTGGCAGACCTCATCCTCCCTGCTTCATTGCAATGGAACACTGACTTCTTTGCAATTTTTTTTTTTTTTTTTTGACAACAATGCAGCTATCCATATTCCATCAACCCCATTTGAAGATTTCATTTGGCATTGAAAAGATTTTCGCATCTTCCCCTGCTCAAGCAGCCTTACTCTTGGCCTCCATTGCTGCAAATCAAGGATGTAAATCCATTCTCTTTGAAGGTGATGCCAAATTTGTAATAGATGCTCTGATATCAAGCCCATCTTGTGCTCAAGATGGTCCATTTGAATGCTCATTTAATGGTTTGCCCCATGATTGGGCATGTTGGACTATGCAGAATTGAATAAATATTTCTTTTGAATCATTTATGTTTGTTTGTTTAGATCCCTACAAACCAGATTTGTTTAACCTAATGAATTGGCCAAGTATTTACTTAGGTTAATTATGAGATCTAGGTTAAACACATGCAAACATATTACTTAGTGGGGAAAAATAAAGAAGATAGTAATATGATCACCCGGGAAAATCAATGAAACAAACCAATTCAAGGTAAAAACCCGGAAAGGATTTAACCTAACTATCCTCAAGATAAACATATCCACTATGATAGAATGGAAGATTATAATAGATTTAAACCCTAAATCTAAAGTTACCTCATGTAGATCTTACTAATACGACCATATACAGCTCTGAATCCACAAACTCTTCTATCTTAGATTTGTTGAACACAAACTCCCCATTTGTGACTCTGAGATCCTACTCAAAGGTTTAGCAACACAAACTCTTTAGTTTTCCTTGAAGCTTCAAATCATCAGTTATGTATGATCTTGTTGCAGCAACTTCAGATTTACTAGTTCTAATGGTATGAAAATGATTTCTAGTAGTGACTTTGATAGGAGAAGGCATAGTATCTTTTAGATCTCACAAGAGCACCTCCAAAATCATCCAAGAACCTCTAAAATGTAGTTAGGGTTATCCTTCTATACCAAGAAGTGTTTCACTTAAAACCCTAGACGTTTTTATAGTGCTTGGGCTGAAATAAAATTCTGCAGATAAAATCCTAGTTGAGATTTTCAATCGGTTGAACCTCATTGAAATTAACTTCTCCTTTCTGCAGCTTGTAAGTTCTTGAATCCTAACTTGTACTTATCATAAGCAATGTCTAATATATAATCTAGACATGTTTTGATCTTGGTTTGCCAACATACATAAAAATAAGAATCTAAATATCTAATCCTAAACATTTATTACCTAACAATTTATTTAAATTTATGCTTCTACCCAACCCAAGAACTTTCTTTTCAAAGTTCATGTGGATGGCTGCGAAGTTAACGTAGACAGCCAAGTGCTGCCAGCCACATCCTCTGGTCACCCCTGAGTATTAAAATCAATAGCATTGAAACTGAAAATATATAATTGAAATGATGTGGCATATAAAATTGTAAGATTCATACCTGATATGACACCTAGCACTAAATCAATGAAAATTGAAATCAAAAGCAGTGGAATCATTGATGTAAATTGCTTAATGATATTTGAACTATCTCTGAAGAAACCAATCCATGTTTTGTGACCAAATCCAATAGTCAAAATAAGTATAACTGCAACAAGGAGAGAGCTTTAGACTCACACCCATGGCATTCTTAGCTCGATTGGGAAGGCCTGCTCCCAACTCATTTGACACCCTTGTGCTGTCCCAATAAGTGTAATATTTTTTTCAATATTTGGAACATACTAGAGAAAGGACAAAGTTTTCCTATAAACAGTTTTGAAGAATCTCTTCCAACAAATTATGTGGCACTTAGATGACCATCCACATATGCTTAATTACTTCATTAAATCATTTGAACAAGTCCTATAACTGGTAAAGATTTATGTGACTAAGTACATGTTGATGGTTATTTCAAATGTCACATTTATATTGGGTTGGAGGAATTTTCCTTCAAGTTCTGCCCACTGAAAATAAATATAAAAATGCAGACCTTAAACAGAATAAGACAACTTAAGGAAAGGTATTATTCCAACTAACCTTACAGCAGCACTGAGACCATATGAGAACGTGTAAGCAAAGGCTTCTGTATTCACACTGAAGTTAATCCAGAAAAGAATTATTATAGCAAAAAGATCAGGTCTGTAACTGGTATAGCCAGGGAAAAGGACAGTGAAACTTACCAAATAGAAATCAATGAAGTGGTTGTTCTTGTGCTTTTCAAAAAGTCCCACTAAGAAAACCAGAATCTAGAAAGCCCAGTACTCCGAACTAGCAAAAATCCTTAATTAGGGGACTTGTAATATTTATTAGGTCATGTCTGTGCTTATGATAACCTGGCAGATCAAAATGTTTCATGCTTAAATGACTTGGAGCCAGAACCCCTTGGTTGATACCATGTCTTAGGGTTCAACTTATGTATTGGGTTGATTTTAGTCACAATGCTAATTTCAATATGGACCAGGTTCTTTTAGCCTGTTTAATTTGAGATCAGTTTAGAATTTCTTTTCTTCATGGTACATCACCTATATAAAGAATAATTTTTAAACTTTAAACCACTTCATCAAGCATTGGTGAGTGTTTTGTTCATATTTCTATCTTATCAAAACTTCCTCATATCTTGTCATTCTAAAATATATTCTGATATCAAAACAAGGCTATGTCAAATTTTAGGTTTGAAAAAAAAAATTATTAAGAATAGTGGACACAATAGGATTAAAATCACACTTAGTTTCAAGTCTGTAGGAATGTATTGGAATGATTCCAATGAAAATCCTGCCATGAGCACTCAAATTTCTTTGAACAAGTCAAATAGATGGCCAACATAAGGACTGATAGCCATAATGAAACTGAAGCTGCCACTGGTGCTCTCACAAAACTGAGAGATGTCCAGTGCATATGCAATGAATAACCAATGTTAGTCCTGTGACTATGATCAGGGGCCACACAATTAGATTGTGCCTGAAGAAACCTCAAGATGTTTTGCAGGAAGCCATATGCAAATAATCCAAGAATGAGAAAACTTATATAGAGAGCGGCCATCTTTGCAATATCAGTATCTTGATGAAGTAAGATCAGTATGGGTTCTGTATAGAACCAGATGATGGTTGTGATGATAGCAAAGGGCATGGATATGATAGAAGAGGCTTGTAAATGAATCCCCAACATTCCTTATTCTGTTGCTCCAAATCCTTGCCCACAAAGTGTTTCAAGACATCCACTTAACCCAATCTAGAATGAAAAACAAATAATTATAATGTAAGAGTCAACTGTGGAGCATCATTGAAAAGTTAGCCCGCAATTGTTTGTCAATTTTCATTTAGAGAAGGAGCTGGAAGAGGAGCATGAGATTTTTTAGATCAAATGAGCAGATTGGAAATTGGAGGATGAGTTAACATAAACATTCTGAAAGATTGAGCGCAAAAGTTATAAAAAAATCTAATGGTGTTAGCTTGGTCAGGTGCTATATATAATATTTGGTTGTAAAGAGATATACTAGAGTTTACAAAAACAATATTAGAAGTAAAGTGGATGTTGTGAAGAACAAAATTTAAATGCCAGGAGGATTGCCTATGAAGATCAGTTACACCATTCGAAATAGATGCCTTTGTTGAATTGGGATATCCAGTGTCAATATATATGTATCATCATTGATCCAGTTAGGCTAATGTGTTGTTAATACTTGCCAAAAAATTACCTGCCATTAACTTGTATCAGAGATTTTGTTTGAGCTTTCTTTTTCTTTGCAGCCAGGCTGTGAGTGTCTTTAGTTCTGCTATAGCAAAATTAATGACTTTTGAAAGAAATTCTGCACTTATATTACCTTCATAAAATAATTTGAAATACTTTCTAAAACTGAATAAAGTTCTGAAATAATGTGTTACAACTTTTGGGAACTGAGTGTGGGATATAGTCAGAATTACTAAGAACGGAGAAGTCTATGGTGTGACCATGCATATAGTTTTTAGAAAGAAGAAGTGGCTTAAAATTTTATTTGAAAAGTTCAATACGAAACAGGATGGGGGTTTGACTGAAAATGTTAACAAGGCAAAAAGAGATCTTGAAGAGGTGCAATTGGGGCTGTTTAATAATCCTGGTCAAAATCAGAACACTGCTATAAAGGGGAAAAATATAATTGCTGTGACTTTGAGAAATGCCAAGGCTACTTGAGACAGAAAGCAAGAGTTAGGTGGCTTAATTTAGGTGATCAAAACAGTTCAGATTCACTAAGTGATAAGGTTTTGAGGCGTTCAGAATTCAATTAAATGTTTGTTAGGAGATGATGTAAACAAGATTGAAGATGTGTTGAAGTTTTTGAATGATTAAGAGACTGAAAGAGAGACAGCAAAAAGCCTTTAACGGCTACATCTTTGCTACTAAGCACTTCATTTCACAATGAACCTAATGTAGGGATTATCTACTTCAAAACCCTAAGCTAAGCATGGACTAACATGTTACCCATGGTTAGTTTGCTTGTTTTAGAAGTACATGGTCTTTTTGGGCAATAATATGTCTAATAACATGTAACAGATTAGCGGTATGGCTGTGAATTTCCATCAAAATTTTCTTGGGCATTCCAGCAGGAATCCTAACAAGTATGGAGGTAAAGTTATCTCAAATCCTTAATTACCAGCTCCCTGAGTCTCCAAGAGTGATTTACCGAAGGATGTTTCAACTGAGGAAATAAAATCTGCTTTGTGTTCTCTTAGTGGTTAGAAGTGCCCTGGCCCTAATGGTTTTAATGCTCATCTTTCATATCTGCCTAGCCTATTATTGGAGAAGTAATTGAAGCAGTCCAAGGTTCATTTTTATCTTGTAAGGTCATAAGAGAGGCCAATGCTACTATTTTTAACTCTAGTTCTAATCCCCTCAAAATTGACTGACTCTCAGCCTATAGCCTGTTGCAATACAATATATTACTAAGATTTTATCTAAGAGAATGAAGTCATGTTTGAATGAATTTGTGAGCCCTTGACAAACTGCATTTATACCTGGATCTGTAACATTTATTATTGGCTCCAAGAACTGGTAGAAAAATAACCATAAAATAAAAAACCTCATAGATGCATAAACAAGGTTGGTATTCTCCAAGCTTATATTTCTGTGGAGTGCAGATATATTCTTGATATGCTAGTTGCTATTGGTTAGCCCTCAAACATTTGTTTTTGTTAGCTTCTAAGACCGTAGGGATTAATATATTAGAACTTCAATGTGTATTGTGTTAGCAAACCATGTTCAAAACATTTAGTCTAGGTTTAGACTTGCTCAAAGTTTGGTTTAATGTAAGTTTGGAATCGAGTAGTTGCAGGAAATTATTGTTCTATTTCTGTACGGCTCGATTGATCGAAGAATAGACTCGATCGATCAAGAATTGTGCATCAGGAATTTTCTACAGAATTTTAAGTCAGCCCAAACACAGTTCAAGTCTATTAAGGATTAGGGTTTTAGATCTACTTCTCTCACTATATAAAGGAAACCCTAAGCACGTTTTTAAAGACTTCTAAGAGAGAGAAGAGTGTGCCTCTTTTTGTTTTTAGGGTTTGTACCAAAAAACTCTCTAGAGTCTTTGTTGCTCATATTGCTGTTTGTGTGAATCTCTTGTGAGATCAGAGAGGTGCTTGCCTTCACATAAGCTTAGGATTATCAAGAAGGAGATTTCTTCAAGAACTTGATGATCGTTCAGTTGCTGCCATAAGTGCTTAAAAATACACAAGCGGGGGTGTTTGTACTTGCTGGAGAATCCAAGAAATAAGAAGCTCGTGGTCTCGGAGCTTACACGTGGTCATGTCAGTAAGTTCTACTGGTGGGTAGCAATAGGATGTTAGTGGTCTAAGTCGCTATTGTACAACTTCAATTCTTTCATAGTGGATTCAAGTTTACCTTGAGGATAGCTAGATTAAATCCTCCTCAAGTTTTTTACATGTTTGGTTTTCTTAAGTCATCATATCTCTGTGTTTTTTATATTCCGCACTTTGCATTGATATAATTATTTGATTGTGTTAACCTAGATCTGGAATTTGGACTAAGTAATAACTTGGCTTGTTAACTAGGTTAATCCAATTGTGGTTTAAGGGGTCTAAACAAACTCAACAAGTGGTATCAAAGTAGGTAGCTCTTTTTGTTGAAGTTCTTTTGATCTTTGAGCTGATCATTGATCCTTGTTATCATGGATAATTTGAAGTGTCTTTTTGCTCATATTTGTGATGTTTTGAATAAAAAGGACAATGTTGTTTCTATTGATTTTATTGATGCTTGTGAAACTCTTCGTAAGGAATTATCAAAATCTTTGAAAATTGCTAAGAAATTCAAGGAGGAGTTAAAATTGGCTAATCTTGAAAAAGAGGAATTGGTTGTTATATTAGATGAATTTAATAAAAAGATTGAATTTTTGAGAAATCAAATTTCCTCTCAAGATGAAAAGATGAAAAGCTTGGAACTAGAGTTAGTTGAATCTAAGGCTAAAATTGAAAATTTGACTAGTACCAAGCCTGCTGTTGATAACAGAAGTGTTTCTTTTTCTCTTAAGCCTAAAGCTGAAAAAGTTAATCCCTCATTTCAAGAGGAATAATAAAGAAAAGGCTTATTTTGCTAGGTTAGAAAAAGGTGAAAGTTCTGATGTAGAAGCTAAAGTCCAAATAAATTGTTTCATATACTTTTGAAAAGTTGAAGCTTGTTGGCTTGTGAAAGGAAATTGCAAGATTTTAGTCTTTCTCAGAAGATTGGTGTAATCTCTCAAATACACTTTAGTTCTCATGGTTTTTCACCAACAAAGCCGAAGATTCGCGCTATATGGGTGATAAAAGATTCTCTAAGGTGAGTGTTGTTTACTTGTCCTTGATTTAATTCTTTCAATAAATTGTGGACATGTTTTCTTTTTGTTTTTGGTTGATTTATTTTCTTAAGTTGTTTTTTATTAAAACAAAAAAATCCAAAAACATTGAAAAATTGCAAAAAGAAAAAAATATTTTATTTTGAGTCTTGTTTTATTTTTCTTGAGGATTACATGAATTATGATATCTCTCTTGATTTAGAACATGCTTGACATTGTAGAGAAACTTGAATAGTATGTGTTATATAAGTGCTAAGCAATTTCTAATTTTGTGTGAGTATGTCCTAATTTGTACATGTACTGAAAGGTTAATTAAGAAATTAATATTTCTTGTTTGTGTACCCTTTATAGCTTAGTTAAGCACTTTCATGCATTGCATTTGCATTTGCATTTGCATTGTTCATTTAGCATAATGTGTGCTTTTTGTTTTTGGTCATAAATTTTTTTTTAACCATAAAGATTTTTGTGTTTTGTATTACACATCATGAATTTGTAATCAAGGCTGGCCATAGTAATTTTACATAACTTGTTTATGTACCTTGTTTAGCTTGGATGAGCTTCTTCTATTGCACTTTACTAGTTTGAGCTTTGTAATGCATGTTGTGTGGAAGATGTTTATAGTTTTTGATCACTTTGTCTTGATCTTGAAGTCACATGCCTTTGATTGTCGGACTTGATTTTAATGAGAAAGGCATAAATAACCATCTCACCACTGTATATTAGCCAATCATGAACACCTTAGTGCATATCATAAGATTTTGTACTCGAGAAAGTGTAGCACATGCACAAAGAGAACATAAGGTGTAACCTCGGTTTAAATGCTTAAAATTGGTGTGTACATTATTGGGCTATAACAATTTCACAATATATTAAAATTGGTGTATACATTATCCTGGCTATTTTAATAAGTTTCTGATCAAATAAAATTTGTGTATACAATATGAGGCAAATCAAGAAACTTACATAATTGCAAGATTTTATTCTAGGAAATGTGAGAGTTATATGATTTAACTCTTTGAAGGATAGTCTATTTTAATTGTTTGTGATGGATTTTATAGAAATTGTGCTTAATTTTTATACACATATCACCTCACATGTATCTCAAGCTTTTGCTAGTTGCACACACTACACAAGTTACTCTTTGTTAAACTTAGTACATGTTATTGTGTGTGATCTTGTTGTGGTCATCCAAGATTATATGTTCCTTGATTTTAATGCAAAATGTGTTTACAGTTTGTGTTTTGAGGACAAATTGATTAAAATCTTGTTTTTGGAAAATCTGGGTTGAATACAAGTGTTTTTGAAAAACTTTTGATCTCATACTCATATATTTCATTCATAAAATACAATGCTTTGAGGAGTTTCTGCATAAAATTGCTTTGTTTTTCAATAATTTAAGTTTTTCAGATTTTCGATCGATCGAAGCTGTTTCTCGACCAATCGAAATTGCGATAAAATTTTTTGTTTGAATTTGCATGACTTAATTGGTATTCAATTAATTGAAACTGAAAATTTTTCAGTTTTTAAGTATTTGACCAAATTTTTTTTCATGCATCATTTGTATTTAGGATTCACATGCATTGCATTGATTTTTGTATCCATCTTGCAGTTTTGCAGTCATATATCTCATTGTTTTCACACATAACATGCATACACTTTGCTAAATTGGGTACTCAACTTGATTTAAAAATTGATTGATTAATTTTTGAGTCTTTGTAGTTTCTAGTATACGCTATTTTTATGTGTGAATTATAGAAAATATTTTTCTTCAGAGATATGATGGATAATCAATGTGTAAATATTTTCTCTACACATGCAACTGTTTATGGGTCACATAGTGTCAAGTTTGCATTTATTGAAAGAGAGAATATTTTTCTTCATGTGTATCCTCAACTTTATTTTTTAAGTTTGGTTTGTGTTTTTTTACCCCACCTCCTAAATTTTCTCCAAAACTGTTTTTTCCAAAACTTGTTTTGTTTTTCCTATTTTTATAGGGGGAGAAAAGTTTTTTTAAAACCTTTGTTGTTCATAGGGGGAGTTGTTAATCTTCATTAGGGGAGCTGTCTCTATTTTCTATAGAGTTATCTTGTTTTATGTTCCCTTATTTCTCTATTTCTTCCTGTTCTCTTTTGAGTTGTTACTCTTTGTTTGAGTTATCTTTGTCAATACGTGACAAAAAAGGGGAGATTTAAATGAAATGTGGGAATATGTGTGGAAAATACAATAATGTTCTGTTTAGGGGGAATTGATATTGTTTTTGATGTATCTAACTTAGGGGGAAAGTTAGTTTGTTTTTGATGTATCTAACTTAAGGGGAGAGTTAGTTTGCATATTTGTTGTTTTACTATTTTTATGTCACACATGGGTTTATGCGTTTGTTGAGTGTTTCAAGAATATACAAGTTGATTCAGTCGTGCTGCTGTCTACACTTGCAACTGATGGATAGTAGTTAGGTTGAATTGAGTTTAGTGCTTTTTAAATCTAATTGGGCTTTTTGTAACTTTGAGTATTTCATGTTTATGATGTGTTTTGTCACGGATTGCCAAAAGGGGAGATTGTTAGGTTCTAAGACTTTATTAATGTATTAAAACTTCAATGTGTATTGTGTTGGCAAACCATGATAAAAACATTTAGTCTAGGTTTAGACTTGCTCAAAGTTTGGTTTAATGTAAGTTTGGAATCGAGTAGTTGCAGGAAATTACTATTCTATTTCTACACGGCTCGATCAATAGAAGAATAGACTTGATTGATCAAGAATCGTGCATCAGGAATTTTCTGCATAATTTTAAGTCGGCCCAAACACAATTCAAGCTCATTAAGGATTAGGGTTTCAAATCTACTTCTCCCACTATATAAAGAAAACCCTAAGCACGTTTTTAAAGACTTCTAAGAGAGAGAAGAGTGTGCCCCTCTTTGTTTTTAGGGTTTGTACCCAAAAGCTCTCTAGAGTCTTTGTTGCTTGTATTACTGTTTGTGTGAATCTTTTGTGAGATCAGAGAGGTGCTTGCCCTCACACAAGCTTAGAATTATCAAGAAGGAGATTTCTTCAAGAACTTGATGATCGTTCAGTTGCTATCATACGAGTTTAAAGATATACAAGCGGGGGTGCTTGTACTTGCTGGAGAATCCAAGAAAGAAGGAGTTCGTGGTCTCGGAGCTTGCATGTGGTCATGTCAGTAAGTTCTGCTAGTGGGTAGTAATAGGATGTTAGTGGTCTAAGTCACTATTGTACAACTTTAATTCTTTCATAGTGGATTCAGGTTTACCTTGAAGATAGCTAGGTTAAATCCTCCCCAGGTTTTTTATCGGTTTGGTTTTCCTAGGTCATCATATCTTTGTGTTTTTTATATTCCGCATTTTGCATTGATATGATTATTTGATTGTGTTAACCTAGATGTGGAATTTGGACTAAGTAATAACTTGGCTTGTTAACTAGGTAAATCCAATTGTGGTTTAAGGGGTCTAAACAAACTCAACAGTTTCTTCTGTCAAAACTTGTATATCTTCTAAATATTCTATACCTTTAAGTGGTGGTTTATTTTAATATGTTGAAGTGAAAAAGAGATGCAGCAAGGATCATTTGCCTGCCTACCTTTCTGCATTGATTATGCTAGTTTTCAAAATTTTCACGCAACAAGAAAGAGCAGGATGCAATGGTTTCATGTACCATCGTAAGTGAATCTGTTTCACATATGTTTTCTTGCTACTATCAAAGATTCTATTGAGGCTGCTAATCTGGTTAAGCGGAACATGGCTACCATTATGTGGTTCATATGGAGCTATTTGAAACATTAGGCTCTATACAGTTTGCTTGGCTCCTTGCCTAGTTGTTGAAGGGTAGATCGATTTGCAAGGTTACATGTTCAGTTGACAGCTCATAGGATTTGAGGAAAAAAAAACCCTCCATTTTAAGAGGGAACCTCGACCTTTCAATGAGATACAAAGTGGGAAATGAATATCAAATTGATCAATACACACACACACACACACACACACATATATACACATATACATATATATACACACACACAATATATTTTCCTGGCATGACAATTGACATCCGAAAGATCCTCTTCTCCAAAATTTTGGAATTAGAATTATCTGTGACAATGCCGCTAACAATACATCATCAGCTAAACTGTTTGATATCCAAATTGGATGCTTGGGAAAGGAGGAGTGGCTGCCTATAGCTAGCAACAACGGTATATGGCTCATCTTCTGACTTATTAGCTCAAGTACAATTTTTCAAATTTCACATCTTTTAAGTATTTTCCTAGCTTAATTTTCAAGCAATATAAGTTGTTGTAAATAAACTCATCCCTCACAAGAAGTCTGTTTGTTTGTGCTCTTTCTGTAGGATCAAGCCAGAAAAAAAGTATGTCCATGAAGGAGAAAACAACTCTTAAAATAAAAAAATAGCAACAAACAATTTCTCCTTCTACTTTTGCTCTCTTATTTAACCCTTCTTCCTCCACAAGATATATATACACACACCAAATCTTAGGTATATTTATTATGCTTTGATACTTATTTATTTCCCAAAAAACATATATAATACATTGATATCTAGGAAGCATGAACACAAACATGGGTATGTTAGGAAAAATTCTATATAACTGAATAAATTTCAGTAAGCATAGCGGAAGCATAACCACACAAGAACACAAAGATTTACGTGGAAACCCTTTTTCCTTGAAGGAAAAAACCACGGGACAAACTTCGAATAATTTCACTATATTAAATAGAGATTACAACACTTAGAGATACAACTTGACTAAAAAAAAACTCTCTTTTTCTTTTCACTTACTGCTCTCTTCCTCATTGTGTATTTCTCACAATTTTCTCTTATTCTCTCTATTTTTCTCTTCTGTTTTTTCTTGCTCTCAGTCATGCAGTTCTTCAAGACTATAGTCCTCAATCTCACTTGCTGGGACTTCTCCTTTTTCTCTTCACTCTACCCCAAATGGCCGAATGGCCTTTTCCTTTTATTTCTTTCACCTTTTCTTCTTTTCTTTCTTTCACACTCTTCACATTACATCACCATAAGTGCAAGCCTATCTACTTTGACTTTGCTTCAACCAAAATCTTTCTTCAGCTCTCATTGCCCGAATGCCTTAATGCATCAGCCCCTTAATTTCTTTTCTTTTCTTTTCCTCACTGTGTCCAACACGCCTAAGCCAACCAACCCCAATAACTCATGCTGACTTTTGTACATAATGAAGAGAAGTTAAGAAACATGAAAGACTTGCTCATTAATTGAGCATGTCTATTACGTGGGCTAGACTCATGGTGTAGTGCACCCAACAGGGTAAGGGTTCAGCATGGTGACACCAACAATTTCTTGAAAAATTATAACATGAAATGACTGGTACGACTCTAGTATGACACATGTACAGTACCCTACAGACTTCCTAGATTTAATACAAACTTGCATTTGTTTGACTACTATTTCTTTGGATATCTTGCTTAATCTCTAAACAAAGTGGTATAGTTCTTTACCCATAGAAAGAGAATCAAAGAACAAATGGATTATGGAGCATGAAATCTAGATAAATATGCACATGATAGATAGAGTTACCACTTACCAGGACAGTGAGACCAGTAGCACTTGCCCACGAATTTGCAAATGCAGCACCTGCAAGGTCAAGCTCACCAAGGTGGCCGGCGAACATGACAGATACCAAGGTTATTGAGTAAGAGATAATACCGGTAAGAATCATTGGTACGGAAAACAACAACTGGCTCTTGGCCTCCATCTTTGAACTCGGGTTTGCTAACATATTTGGTTTAAGAATTCTTCCTTTTTTTATGAAAGGAATTTTTCTTTTTCTTCTACTCCCTCTCATGTGCGTGTGTGTGCACGTGTGATCTTATTAGGATTCTGATATATTTAAGGTTGTGTTTGTTTTGGCTGAAAAGCATTTCAGGAAATTGTTTTACACCATGTTGTGTGTTTGGTAGGCTAGGAAAATTGGGTCAAACGAAAATTGTTTTCTGCGTTGACTGTAAAATAAGCCTAATATGGTGTAAAATAATTTCAATTTCTATTTTCACTTCAAAGCATTTCCGGTCTCAGATGTGCAAAGAGAGAGAGAGTAGAGAGATTGCGCCTTCGCTCTGAGATCGTGGGGCCATGCCTTCGCCTAAGATCGCATGATCTCACCGTCGCGTGAGATCGCGCGATCTTGCCGTCGCCTGAGATCGCGCGATCTCGCCGTCGCCTGAGATCGCGCGATCTCGCCACCTGAAAATCGCATGATCTCGCCTCTCTCTCTTCCTGCTTCTCTCAACTTGACCAGATTTGATGATTTGTTTTTGGGTTTTGTTGATTTTATGTAACTCTGCTGAGAAATGATGATATAATATTTGTTTGGATGTTAAGAAAATGTGAGCAACAAGTAGAAAATGTATTTTCTATGGTATTTTCAAGAACACAACCTGATGGGGTATAAAAAAATACAACTCCAGCTTCATCCATGGAGATCGTCCAAGACAAAACCAAGAAGGCAAAGGTTGTAAGAACCTCGTCTAGGATAAGGCCGTCCACGTGGTAAGGTGTGGGCGAAGCTTTGCATGGAAAAATTTTTACCACCATGCCATGTCGTCCAAAGAAAACTATCAACCTCATCTTGGGAAATCATCTAGAAGGGAACTAGACCGCTTGGAAGCAAGATGCGCCTAACTGGAGGTTCCCTGGACGGGCCCATGACACTTAGGGAAAAATTCCTAAATGAATATACCAATTCCGTATCACACGCATAACTTTCAGTGACCGTTTTGTAAGGAAAATTGTAACTCCTAAGCAGTTGAAGAAGTTATCCCTGAATTCTCACACCCCCTCAAATCCAAGGGAGGTTACAAGTTTGATAACTGTCTTTAGGACACTATATAAACGCCCATTCAGGACAAACAAGGGTACGTTTAATGTTTCCCAAAAAGTTGGAACTCCGAAATTATAGAGAGAAAACTAACTTTGCCATCAGAGGGTTCTTGGCCAGTAACCCTGATCACCTTTGATTGCTTTTCTTTCTTTTTCAAACGACCAAGGCAGCAAGTAGTCCTTTCAAGTTTGGAGCATTCTGACTATTGATTTTCTTCGTATTATCAGTTGGCACCGTTTGTGGGAACCAAAGTGTTCTTTTCGTTCGATTCTCTGTTCTGTTTTCAATGATTAGCCTTTTCCAAACAAAAGGTTGAATGGTTCGAACAAGATCAAGGGCTACCAGCCCAGGCCACCAAAAGAGTAGGGATGCTTCTAGTAATCCCCTCCGCGATCGTCAATCAGCGCCCGTCATGCAATCGCCTTCCATTTAACACATACAGTCCATGGCTACCGCTATGGCAGAATTAACTCGTCAAAATCAGGAGTTGAACAAGGAGATCAATCTAAGGAGGCAGTGCCATGAGGGGCACGCTGAAGGACGAGCCCAGGGTTAGGAAGGTGGAGGAGAAAATGTTGAGTCTGAAAATCAGACCAAGGGTGCTGCTTTAAAGAGAGTGCCACATTTAGAGAGGGAGATGGACCAGATGAGAAAAGCCATGGATGAGATGAAGGAGAGCATGAGGCGGGCGAACTCCGTGGATGATTTAGTTCACCAAATGGACTCCCCTTTCACGGCTTCCATCAACAGTCACCCTTTACTTCCGGAATTCAAAATGCCTTCTTTGGATTCGTATGATGGAAATCGTGACCCGTGTGATCACATTGCTACTTTCAAGACGACCATGCATCTTCAAGGGATCCCAGACGAGATTATGTGCAAAGCTTTCCCTACCACACTTAAGGGACTAGCGCGGGTGTGGTTCAGCAAAATACCCCCAAATTCTATAAGTTCATTTGAGGAGTTGAGTAAGTTGTTCGTCAACAATTTCATTGGAGGGCAACACCACAAGCGTTCCTTTTCAAGTTTGCTAACTATAGAACAAGGGAAAAATGAGAGTTTACGGTCCTTCATTACTTGGTTCAATAGAGAAGCCTTGACGGTAGATGAAATGGATGACAAGTTGTTATTAGCTGCCTTTCACAATGGGGTCAACTCTGACCTCTTCATCCATAAACTCCATGAGCAGGAACCACAGACTATGGCCAAACTCGTCCATTCGGCACAAAATTTCATAAATGCTGAGGATGCTATCATAGCCAAGAAGAGAAAAAGAGCAGAGCGCTTGGAAGCAGGTCACCAGCGTTACTCAGATCAAGGTCCTCGTCCAAAGAAGGCTCGGGTAGACGAGAAAAAAGACAAAGATTGTAACAAGGCAAGTTCCTCGACGAGAAATCAGTAATACACACCCCTAAATATGCCACTAGAGCAGGTGCTTATGCAGATCAAGGATGATCAGTCCTTGAAGTGGCCGGATAAAATGAAAGGAGATCCTAACAAACACAATAGGAATAAGTATTGCCGCTTTCACAAAGACTACGGGCATGACACAGACGAATGCTTTGATTTGAAGCAGCAGATAGAGAATCTCATCAGATAAGGAAAGTTAAGGAATTTCTTTGGACGAGACTAGAGAGACGAGAAACTGAAGGCTAAGGTGGAAGAGTCATCACGACCCCCAATTGGAGAAACAAGAGTAATTATCGAAGGAACCTCGACAGCATAGTCGTCCAAGTCGAGGAAAACATACCTAAAGGTGGTGCAAAATGTCCAGCTATCTGGACGTCCTACCAGGACGAGGGAAGTGGACGAGTAAGCCATTACGTTCACAAACGAGGATGCTGGACGAGTTCACCACCCACACAATGACGCGATAGTCATCACCCTACTTATTGTTGATTACATGACCAAGAGGGTGTTGGTAGACAATGGCAGTTCGGCAGACATTTTGTATTATCCCGCCTTCTAGTAAATGAGGCTAGGACGAGATCGACTTCAACCGGTGAATTCGCCACTAGTGGGATTTGGAGGAATGAAGGTGCAGCCTGTGGGCACCATCACATTACCAGTGGTGGTTAGAGCGTATCCTTAGCAGATAACTAAAGAGGTAAACTTTCTTGTTGTTGATTGTGCATCATCGTATAATGCTATTATTGGAGGACCAACCTTGAATAGTTGGAAGGCGATAACCTCTACCTATCATTTGTCTGTTAAATTCCCGACCGAGCACAGGGTGGGCCAAGCGCAAGGAGATCAGTTGGAAGCCAAAGAGTGCTACCTAGCTATGTTGGCGATGGACAAGCATGTACATGCAATGAGCATGGACGAGAGAAGGATCGCAGCAAACCCCACTGAGGTGTTAGAAGGCGTCCCTTTGGATGACAGTAGGCCTGAGAGGTTCACTAGAATTGGGGCGAGCATGGAAGAAGAGGCAAAGCATGCTCTGGTCCAGTTTTTGAAGAAAAGCCTTGATGTCTTTGCATGGAGTCACGAGGACATGCCTGGTATTGATCCAAGTGTTATTACTCACAGTTTAAATGTGTGTCCCTATTCCAAACCAGTGCATCAGAAGAAGAGGGTTTTTGCTCCTAAGCAAGACAATGCCATCAAAGAAGAAGTCCAAAAGTTGATTACCACAAAGTTCATCTGAGAAGTTTATTATCTGGATTGGATAGCGAACGTAGTCATGCTAAAAAAGGCCAACGGCAAGTGGCGAATGTGCGTGGATTTTACAGACTTAAACAAGGCTTTCCCTAAGAACAGTTATCCATTGCCACACATTCACTAACCGGTAGACTTGATGACAGATCACAGGTTGCTGAGTTTTATGGACGCCTTCTCAGGCTACAACCAGATAAAGATGGACGAGGTAGATCAAGAAAAGACCTCGTTCATTACTAGCCAAGGGTTATTTTGCTACAAGGACCTTCGATCTGAAGAATGCAGGGGCGGCTTACCAAAGACTGATTAACCACATGTTATGTCCTCAAATCGAGCTAAATATGGAGGTTTATGTGGATGATATGCTAGTAAAGAGCCTGGTCGAGGGAAAGCATCTAGACGACCTTCAAGAGACCTTTGATAGACTTCTGCGGTATAATATGAAATTAAATCTAAGCAAGTGTGCTTTCGGAGTTTCGTCGGGGAAGTTCTTGGGGTTCATGGTTTCCCAAAGGGGAATTGAGGAAAATCTGGAAAAAATCCAGACGATACTGAATATGGAACCACCGAAGAACATCAAAGAAGTTTAGTCTCTTACCGGACGAGTTGCTGCCCTCAACAGGTTTATTTCGAAAGCTACTGACAAGTGTTTACCATTCTTTAAAGTCCTCAAGAAGGCATTTGAGTGGACGGACGAGTGTCAGAAGGCCTTCCAAGACCTGAAGACTTACCTTATGACAGCGCCGTTGTTAAGTCTATCTGTACCTGGAGAGGAACTATATTTGTATTTGGCGGTGTCCCCACACGCAGTAAGCTCGGCATTGGTTAGAGAAGAAGGACAAGTTTATAAACCAGTGTACTATACAAGCCGTGCGTTAAGAAGGGCAGAAGGACGATATTCGATGATGGAGAAGTTAGCCTTTGCCTTGATCACGGCCTCCAAGAAGCTGAGGCATTATTTCCAAGCTCATGTTATTAACGTCTTAACAGATCATCCCCTAAAGAAAGCAATAAACAAGTTGGAAGCTGCAGGATGATTGATTCAATGGGTAGTGGAACTTAGTGAATTTGATGTTAGATACCAACCAAAGAGCGCGATAAAGGCACAGGTGTTGGCGAATTTCATTACAGAGTTCACCCCTAGCCAGGATGAGTTGGACAAAGACGAGGGAGCTCAAAGGTGGGTTATCAATGTAGACGGATCGTCCACGCTATATGTAGGAGGAATTGGAGTCATACTCAAGTCCCTAAAAGGTGATAAGTTGGAGTACACAACCCTTCTACTGTACCAAACCACCAACAACGTGGCAGAGTATGAAGCTCTACTCAAAGGGCTGGAATTAGCTAAGTCCTTAGGGGCGAAATCAATAATAGTCAAAGGAGATTCTCAGCTAGTCATCAATCAAGTGAATGGAATGCATGATGCTAAGGAAAATAGAATGAAGAAATATCTTAGCAAAGTGAGGTAGCTTGTCCAAAAGTTTACGGAAGTGAGTTTTGTTCAACTACCAAGGGAGGAAAATATGGCAGCAGATGCCTTGGTGAAAGCAGCTTTGGGAGGAGGAATTATGGACAAGTATGACAAAGTCCAATACATGCCAAGCATAGAAATACCAGATATACAGCAAATAGGAGGGAGAGAAAATTAGATGACTCCAATAGTACTCTATCTTAAGGACGGAAGGCTTCTAGAAGACAAGGACAAGGCAAGGAAGTTGAGGGTCAGGGCAGCCAAGTACGTTCTCATAAATGAAGTGCTATACAAGCGAGGCTTTTCTTAGCCTTACCTAAGGTGCCTGGCTCTGAACGAGTCAAACTATGTTTTGAGAGAAGTTCATGAAGGAGCATGTGGGAATCACTTAGGAGCAAGATCGCTTGTCCATAAGGTCGTCTGTGCAGGCTACTACCAGCCTACAATTCAAGCAGATGTTAAGGCCTATGTCAAGGTGTGTGACCAGTGTCAGAGCTATAGCAATGTCCCTAGACAGTCGTCGGAGTACCAGACCCCAATGATGGGCCCATGGCCCTTTGTATAGTGGGGACTGGATATCTTGGGTCCTTTCCCTCTAGGAATGAGACAAATAAAATTTTTGAAAGTAGGGATTGGCTACTTTACCAAGTGGGTGAAGGCCGAACCTATGGCAAAAATTACTCAGCAAAACATTACGAATTTTGTTTGAAAAAATATACTATGCAGGTTTGGAGTACCCAGGGTACTAGTATCAGAAAACAGGCGTTAGTTTGACAATGCACCCTTCAGGGACTTTTGTGAACAGTTTGGAATCAATATTCACTATTCCTCACCCTCCCACCCACAGACAAACGGACAAGCAGAAGTAGCAAACCGATCCCTATTGAAAATCATCAAGACTCGGCTCGAGGGGGCAAAGGGGATATGGCCAGACGAGTTACCAGGTGTTCTTTGGGCCTATAAGACGACTGTAAGAACCCCAACAGGAGAAACCCCTTTCAAGCTAGCCTATGGAAGTGAAGCCGTCATACTGGCAGAAGTTCATATGGCTAACCATCGAGTGATGAAGTATCAGGAGGAAGAAAATGAAGAACAACTTTGTCTTGACCTTAATCTCATTAATGAGGTAAGGATGGATGCGGAGCAAAGGACAGCAAGATACAAGAATCTTATGGCTAGGCAGCATGATGCCATGGTGAAACCCAGGCGCTTCAGCATTGGTGACCTCGTTCTTAAAAGAGTCTCCTTAGTAACTAGGAATCCAGCTCATGGAAAACTAGTACCTAATTGGGAAGGATTGTATAGGGTAATCAACTGCAAAAGGCAGGGGTCGTACTACTTGGAAGCTCCGGACGGACGAAAGTTAGAGTATCCATGGAACGTGGAACATCTAAGGAGGTACTATCAGTAATGAGCCTGGACGAGATTCACCAAGGATGAGGTTACATATATGGACGAGGTCATAGCTATGGTGTTTATTAATACCGTTGTGTTTTTATTACTACTATGGTGTGTATTAAGAATAAAAAGTGCACTAGTTCTTAAACTTTTGCACCGTCTACATACCAGTTTGTTAAAGACGAGGTTATGTATTTTCTTAAGTATTTTAATAAGGCATTAGCTTCTAACCATGTGCCATATCTGTGGACAATGTTCATATAATAATATGGTTTGGATTTCTAATGTATTTAATGCATAAATCTAATTTCCATAATAACACCCACGAGGGGGGCAAAAGCCTAAGACGAATGAAAATCTCTAGACGCAGTGATGTAACGTTTATAAGCTTTCCTCGAAATGAGGATAAAGCAAAGGAAAATAATCTAAGGAATGCTTGTCTAAAAATAAACGGACGAAAAAAAGGCATATAGTGAAACTGGTCCATGGACGAGCATCTGGCCAAGACGCTCAGGTGTTCTAGGACGAGTCAAACACTAGCGTCTCGACAAAAGGCAAATGCCAAGTCAAACCCATGGAGGAGATAAAGGTTTGACAGGACCATCATTGCTATCTTGAATCATCCATACGCAAACAAGTCATCCACAAAAAAGAAAAAAGAAAAGAAGAAGTACGTGGACGAACCTCTAACATCGTCCATAAGAAAAGCATATGGACGACCCTCTAGTACTTGGTATCAATAAGGCTAAAGTTAAAACAGGCAATAGCAGCAGTGATAGAGGGTAAAGCTCATCCATGCAATAAAAATAATGGATGAAAATAAACATTCATTAAAACTTAAAAAGGGTAGACGACCACCGTCCAAAAACCCTTACAAAGTAAGCCTTAAAAGGCAATTATTAATGCGCTCGTCCAAAGTATGATAGACGAGAAAATTGTTTTCAAATACATTTTAATAACGGTCCTAAAACAATGGACCAAATCAAAGGGAAACAAGCAAATAAACACTTTAGTTAAAAATCTCGTCTTCAAATGGAGGGGGCGTCGGCATTAGGGTCGTCTTGAGGGAGCTTCGTAATGGCATCGTCTTCAATATTGACATCCTTTGAACTCTTCTAGAGGAGGGAGCTAGTAGAGCCACCAAGTTGAAGTTTGACAAGGCTAAAATCTACCTTGGGGAAACGTTCAATAGCCTCCATACGGAAGTCTTTGAAGCCAGCATCATAGTTTCTATCCAACAAATCAGTAAACTAGCTAGAAGCCTTGAATTTCTCCACAGCTTACTTTTTTAGCGTCCTTGAGAAGCGTACTGAGCTCGTCATTTCTCTTTTGAAAATGATCTAGACGAGTGTCCTTCTCAACGATGTCAACCCTCAGCTCCTCGACAAGATTTTCAACTCCTTAACCTCGTTCGTAGCTTTGCCCGCTACCTTAGCCCAGTTTCTACACTTGTCCTTAACTTGCCATAGTTTCGTCTCAAGCTTGGCCCTCTCTTAAATAAGAATAAAATAATGGCCACAACGAAATGACAAGACGGGGTAAAACATAGGATTACATACTTTGAAGAGATTATGGACAACAGAGTGCTCAAATTCCTTCAAGGACATGTCATAGCAAGCGGCCACATCCTCCTCTGTCACAAATTTTTCAAACCTCTCCCAGGCTAAGTCCTCATTCTCAATTATGTTCATGGGAACCTTAGGACAAGGCTGATATGGGGCATGAGTGACGACCTTCGAAGGGGTGTCGCCAGCCGACTCAGGCATTTCCTCATCAAGGATTTGGATGGGAGGAGCATAGGAGATAGAGGGTAGTGCTTGGCTTAACAATCCCAGGCTTAGACGACCTATGCTTTGCCCTCTTGTGCCCTCGACGACTTAGAAGGTCTTCCAAGTTTAGATCCTTGGCAAGCTCTTCCTCTTATCCCCAGTAGGAAGACAATGTTGGGATTCCTCAAGGGAAGGACGAGATTGAGACTCCCCCAGGGCAGGACGAGGCTGAGGCTGAACCTTTAGCCCTACGACCTCGTCCACTACCTCATTCCCTTTGTTCTCTTTCATAGTAGCCATTCCTGCAGAGAAATTTGTTAGGATTACTTTAAGAAAAAAAAAAGAGACAAGGGATCACATCAAGTAAAAACTTACATCTATGGATTGTGCACTCGTGGGCTGTGGCTTTAGGAGAAGGCTCAGGACCAAGTGTCCAAGTAGCAAGGCGTTGAAGGGTAACCAAGGAATGAAAATCCCTTTTAGGGTGAAGACAAACCTTTTGCACTTATCCAAGGTAAAACCTGTTCAAGGACGGTCGTCTAACACCTGCAAGGAAGAGTTAAGAGTTAAAATGATTATAAAGTGACATGCAACAAGGGATAATGCGTAGCAATAAACATACCTTCAGGACGAAGGTTCCCTAACTTCTCAGTATAAGGGGCAAATGGATCCTTGCCAACCTCAACAGGGTGTCCTACCCAGAAACCTGAGACGAAGAAAAACTCCGTCTTCCAGTTCCTATCAGACATGACCAAAGGCTTAATAATTCTATAATTTCTCCCTCTGGATATAAATTGATAAAAACCATGGGATTGACTAATTTTAGAGGGTTTGTAATAAAAAAGGAACTTGTCCACTGTGAGGGGACAATCCCCTTTAAACACCTCTCTTCACAAAATTTACATAGAGACGACTAATCTCCATGCATTGGGGTTAAATTAACACAACCCTAAACCTAACATAGTGAGTAGCTCCCTAGCAAAAGAGTTAAAAGGCAACCTAAGACCTTCTAAAAGATAGGCCTCATAAACTCCTACACCAAAACGAGGTTGGCAGCACCATTCTTCTCGGACGGCTAACCTATGATTCAACTCCTCTGGGATCTGATACCAACTCTTAAGATACTCTAATTTCTTGTCATCCGTCTTAGAAAGGACTCCCATAGCACAACTGTAGATGGTTTCTACCTCGTCCTAAGGATTAGACGGGGGAGCACTCGACGGACTAGCCCCAGACCCAGACGTTGCTCTCATCCTAAGTTCTTCTTGAAGGACTTCCAGAGTAACCCCCGAAACTCCGGAAGTATACTCCTCGTCCGTGGTATTTCCCCCACTACTACTAGTGTAACTAGAACCACTATAGCTAGAAAAGTTATGATACTTGTCTATCTCCTTTTCGACACTATTACTAAATGAAGATATGACAATTCCAGACATCTTGAAAACTTAAGGAAAACCTAAAGATGAGTGTAAAGAAGATACTTGGCTCTAGACGATGGAAAACTAGGGACGTTGGAAAATTTCTAGACGAGACGTTAAGACGAGGATGTCAAATAAGAAAATTTGAGAAAATGCAGAGGGTACGGGAGGAATTTCACTATTTATAGGCATTGAAAAATGGTATCTCTAGTTATGTGACCAACCAAAGCATGCCACGTGGCATTTCCCTCAAAAAATTAAATTGATGTGACAAATTACCAACGAAATTCGACACGTGGCATACATAAAAGCTAATGATGACATGCGTCCAAAAGATGATGCCAGTTGATGTACTCCCTGGACAACCCATGGACAAAGGGGCAACTAATGGAGTATAAAAAAATACAACTCCAACTTCGTCCATGGAGATCGTCCAAGACAAAATCAGGAAGGTAGAGGTTGTAAGAACCTCGTCTAGGATAAGGTCGTCCACGCGGTAAGGTGTGGGCGAAGCTTTGCTTGGACAAAGTTTTGCCACCATGCCATGTCGTCCAAAGAAAACTATCAACCTTGTCTTGGGAAATTGTCTAGAAGGGAACGAGACCACTTGGAAGCAAGATGTGCCTAATCGGAGGTTCCCTGGACGAGGACCCCTGGATGGGCCCATGATACTTAGGGAAAAATTCCTAAATGAATATATTAACTCCGTATTACGTGCATAACTCCTACTCACCGTTTTGTAAGGAAAATTGTAACAACTAAGCGGTTGAAGAAGTTATCCCTAAACCCTCACACTCCTTCAAATCCAAGGGAGGTTACAAGTTTGATAATTGTCTTTAGGACACTATACAAATGCCCATTCAGACCAAACAAATGTACGTTTTATGTTTCCCAAAAAGTTGGAACTCTAAAATTATAGAGTGAAAACTAACTTTACTATCGGAGGGTTCTTGGCCGGCAACCCCGGTCACCTTTGATTACTTTTCTTTCTTTTTCAGACCACCAAGGCAGCAAGTAGTCCTTTCAAGTTTGAAGCATCTAGTCTACTGATTTTCTTCGCATTATCACAACCAAACACTAAATAAATTTTCCAAAGTAATTTTTAAAATACCACCAAACATCTAAAAATATTTTCTTTTCCCGAAAATATTTTACACTTGTAAAACATTTTACATCCAACCAAACACTGCCTAAATGAAATAAATTCTTAAATTAGCAATCAATATATATATATATATATATATATCATATATCATACTATATATAATAACAAAAGTTGTAAGAAAGTTGATTTCTACAATTAAAACAGTATTATCATATAAAAAAAGTGGCTATCTAAATTTTTGTCATGTTTAAAAGCGATATATTAAATTATTTGGTAATACTTCAACACCGTTTAAAAGGGATAAATTATAATTTTTCAGTGCGATAAAACACTGTTTAGAGCCCTCTTGGTATAAAAGGAAATTAACCGCTTGAGACAAAAAGAAAGAAAGATTCCTACACGGAGAAGGAGAGAGAGACCGAGAGAAAGGAGAGACAGAGAAATAGAGGCAGAGAACGGAGAAGGAGAGAGAGATCGAGTGATCAAAAAATGCACGCTCTAAAAACTGAAACCCAAAACACACAATCTTCCATTCTTTCCATTTGTTAACACAAACGGCCAAGAGAAAAGATTTTCTCTGCAGATGAAAAAGAAAAAATAGAAGCCCATTGAAATATTTCAACAGTTTGCAATCAAGCCATTCCACGATTGCATCCCCAAACCCTAACCCGTAAGTTGTTGTCCCTCTCTGCCTCTCTCTCTCAAAACCCCAAAACCCTAACCCTTAAGTGCTTTTTCCCTCTCTGTCAATGGCAGACAAACAATTAGGGTTTCTTAACTATAAAAGAAGAGGTTTATGGAGGCATAAAGAGAGGGAGCACGTACTACTGCAGAAAAGAAGGAGCACTAAACGGTAAGACCTTTCTTTTATTCTGCACTTTTATTTATTGCTTTCTGAAATTTAATAATTTGTTTAATTATATAAAGATGTGAATATGAATTTGAAATTCAATTAATTTGTATTGATATATTTCTTGAATTACAGAGTTTGAGATTGCTGGTTTACATTGCAATTCTTCATTGCGTTGTTAAAAATACCCATCAAAGTTTGGGAATTTGACTTTCCATTGTATTGTGGTCCGTCTGTTTGATTTTTAAATGGTCTTTTTGTTTGTGTTTGGGACTAATATGAGTCTTTTTGTTTGCTTGCTGACTCTCTCTCTGTTTCTTTCAATTCTTTTTTTTTTTTTTTAAATTTTTAAAATTTTTGTTTATTACAGGTACTGAGTTTGTGTTTTAACTTTATCGACTGTGGTACAAAATACTAAACCAAAGGAGGAACAGTTATCGGGCAATGAATATCAAAACCTTTTTCTATATCTAAGAGGTACAAACTAACTTTGTTCATTCATTTTATTCTGTTTGGTAATGGTTTTTTGCTAATTGGAGTGGTTTGTTTGTCTTGCTTTGATTTCTTTATTGGTTGAGATATTCACTGACTCACACCGTTTCTATAATTTATAATTTGGTCCTGCATCATGCGGGTACAATGTTGTAAACATATGTAAAAAAAATTCCAGGCTTTGGTAGATCTACAAGCTCATTAGTTGCTTTATATAATAGCTTTATAAATAGGCTTAAGTAGTTGGTTGCAATCCCACGATGCTTTTGCTTAGCTGTGCTTATTTTGTCTTGGGTGTAATTTTTGGGTGGATTCATGTTGCAAAACATTCATCCCATTCCCATTTGGAACAAGCAAACCATGTGTTTGATAAAATGTCTTACTCACTTTTGCAAGTTCAAGTCAACTTCACACAAACACTAATAATATAGCAAAGTTAATTCTGCCATACATTTGACTTCCAAATTTATTTTCTCATGTTCATTAATGGTTTAATGGCATGTCGTGTCTATGGAGGACTATCATATAATTACAAATCCAATGTCACATGTGGCCAAACTGGTTTCAATGTCTGCTTTGACTATACAGAAGCTGCTAATGCAATTGTTGCGTCCAAAGTACTCTTTACTGGCAGTGACAAAGTGAGGTTTGCTTGGCTGTTTTTCTCTTTCCTTTCTCAATTCCTCTAATAGCATTTGAAGAAATCCTTGGACCAATTTTCCCCTACCTCTGTCCAAAAATTTCTACCTTTGCAAAGATTGTTTAGATGGACATGCAATTTATATTGGAGTTACACATGCCAAATGTGTGACACATACAAATTAAGGAAATGTTTTATTGGTTACTTAGTGCCAAGAATTTACAAATCTTTATTCTTATTTCAATTAGAATGTAATAATACTGGATTTTTAATGGGTTAAAATGTTTGGGTCAGTAATGAGCTTGAAGGAGGACATCCATTTATTATATTAACAGATCGTAGAGAACACATATATGGCCCATTGATCATGCTTTCCTAACTTTTTTTTTTCCCAAAGATAGAGCTTAAATTTTTATATGCAAAACTATTTAAGTTTGTGTTATTTCAATATTGCATAGTGTGGGGTAAGTTTTTCTGATTCCCATTATTAGTCCAAAATTTTATGGAGACTTGGTGGCTAACTAAGTTTCAAGGTTCTAATTTTAGTAGGCAGGGTGTTGTTTTTATGTGTTTTAATTCAAGTTGTGACCAAAAGATAATTGGAAAAAAAAAAATTCTCCTAATTTTAATGGTTTGGTTGTAGGAAAAATGAGCAATGCATTTATGCTTCAATGTAGCATGGGTGTCATATTCTGCAAATCAAAAACCTAGGTAAATTATATTCCATCTTCCCTTTGGTGGAAGAATTGAAGCGAAAGGTTATACCATACGAGACAAACGTGTCTATATAATCAAAGCCAGGTGCTGCATCTGACACAAAGATTAAACCCATTCGTCCAAAGCTAGCTGCCATCAAAACTACCTATTTTCTTCCTCAAATAAACGTATTTGTCGGTATGTTTTTCCCATCCCTTTTTCTAAGCACAAATTCACAAAGATCTCTGTTAGATAAGATGGTGGGTATTTTGCAAGAAGATTACAAAATAAAAAGGTTAGTTACTGCCATTGTGAGATTGTCTTACCACAATCTTCAGCCTTACTTCTACTGTTAGACTGCTAGATCCACTGGCGATATTTATGTTTTCAAAATTAGTTCATTAAATATGATTTGAGGTTTTGGTATTTTGTTTAGCTTCATTTATATTTAGGCTTTTGCGTTAGATTTGATTAGTTTATATTGGATTCCCTTGTTGCTATACAAGGGACATCACAAGGCAGCAAGAGAGAAGAGCAAGAAAACAAATTGCAAACAAGGAAGGTACAGGCAATAGGGAGAAGCTTCAGTTGAACTTTGAAGTTAACAAAGAAGACAGAGAAGGTTTTTTCTTGATGAGGTATGAAATTTAGTCTCTCTCTCTCTTAATCTCTTTCTTTATTTTTTTTTGGTTCAAACAAATTTACGTGTTCTTTGTTCAATTCTAAATTTTGGATATCATAGTTTTTTACAGCACAAATGTTAATGTTTTATCATTTAGTGGCATTGCTTAAGGTACCTATGAAATATCTTTAGCCTACGATTCAAATGCTATCAGGTACTAGATCTTTTGGAGATAGCAAAAGATATCACTTTCTTACTATTTTTCATAACCATCACAATTCCAAAGTCAAAACAAAGCAATGTTTTTGCCAAACAAACTTCTACTTCTCTTATTGTGTATGCTGTGTTTATATTCAATTGCTACTCTAATCAATTTCTTCAAATGAAAAACACATAAAATATATATCTTGTTTTTTTAAGCAGGTCCGGTTAGTATAATTTCGAGAGAAAGAGGAATATGCAAACATGTCTATTTTTTTTAATGCCAATCTCTTTCTCTCTCCTTGGAAGACTGACAATTAAGGGGTTCTATTTTTTTGAAAATTTGTGACGAAACCCAAATACCTAAATATTTATTACAAGTTTGGGTATCTTAGTATCTATTTTATTGTTAGTTTCTATCACTCGTACTGTTGAATACTTTGTTTTATTGAATTATTTTGGAACTTTGTGCACTCATCTTAATTTCATTGAATTTTGCATATAAACTCATGTTGTTGTTGCATATAACCTCATGTTTAAGTTGTTTTTCATATTAAATAGTTAGTGTGGTGCTCAATTAAGGTAGATCAAGATTTTATTTTATTATTATTATTTTTTTCATATTTAGGTGTGTGGGTAGACTCATTATTGACTTTAAGTGTGGGGACAAACTAGCAATGATGAACAATGGAGTGGAGGATTTTTTTAAAAAAAAAAAAAAAATGTATTTGAACAACGGTAATTTGTACCAACTGATTAGCGCACATTTTTCATAACTAGAACTATTTTTTTTTCTTTCATACATGCCTGCTTTTTGTTTCCTTTTAGAGGTTGGATGGAATGCCATGTTGTCTTTGGCAAGGTGCTATATGGGATGGATGTTGTCTACAAGAGTGAAGTAGAAGGATATCTTCCTTTTAGTTTTATAGAGTGCAACTCAATGCATCATTTATTTTTTTATGCTAATGCTATTTTTTATGAATACTTTATTTTTATTTTGCTAGGTCTTAATTGCTACTTAGAGCTGAAGAGTAGTTGAATATATATGATGTATAGATATAGTTGCATTCCTAAGTTATTGTAGAGAAACTTGGTACAATATATATTTGCTATGATTGATTGCACCAGTTTCATTTAATATCCTTACGAAAAAACATGTAATATTGCTGTATATTCAGTAAATACTCTCAATCATGTTATGATATTAGAGCCATTATTAGATTAGTCCATAAAAGAATCATCCTTTATTATTTTTTTAATATGTAAAATGATCCCGCGCATTACGCGGGTTCAATGCTAGTATTACTAAAAACTGAAGCGTAGGGCTTAATGCTGCTCATTATCTTTTTTCTTTCCATTTTTTTATAATTATTTTTGATATTTTTTTATTTCATATTTACACTTCTCTAGCATTTTTCCCTCCCTTACCTTTTCATCTCCTCATTACTTCTCCAACCTTCTCCTTTACTCACATTCTCATCTCTTTACTACTCTCTACATTAATATTATTCTTCATCTTCTTCTATTTTTATCTCTTCTTATTCACACGCTCTTACTATAAATTTGTCACTATCTCTTCTATTCTATGCATAGCTTTTCTTTACAAAAAAAAAAAAGGTTCTCTCTCTCTCTCACACACAATTTTTGGGTGGATTTTTATTTTTTTTATTTTTCTTGCATCTTCGCTTTAGATTGATAA
Source organism: Castanea mollissima (assembly GCA_014183005.1). Lineage (NCBI taxonomy): Eukaryota > Viridiplantae > Streptophyta > Magnoliopsida > Fagales > Fagaceae > Castanea > Castanea mollissima. Next base: position 64,279,457 of record JACAVU010000002.1, on the reverse strand, counting down.
TTATTTATATTCTTTAATCTACTTTAGGTTAATGTGTTTCAGTTTTGTTTTTTTAATTGTTGTATTTTTTTTCTCTCTAATATTATTCTACTACATTGCATGATTTGGATAATTTAATTTGATAGTTATTGTAATTTGATAGCATGATTTTTATAGTGCTTAATTTATATGTTAAACTATGAGACTTTAATAATTTTTGCTTTTTTTTAGTCAATTGCGGTGGACAAAGTACTATTAATAATTGTATTAGAAGTACTCTAAAATGTCATTTATTTAGAGAAAAGTAAAGGTTGGCTAAACAAAAATTATTGGATGAGAGAAACTTTTTCTTTCACAATTTTACTTTTTTATTATTATTTATTATTATTATTATTATTATTATTATAACAATGCATATATAGAAATTTAATTCTTAAATTTGCTAATAATTGTTTTTTTTTTATAATATGAAGAAATTACAATTTCTACAAATAAAATAACCTTAGTAGATTATAAATAACAAATTATTTTCCTAATTGGTCTAATTAATCATAGTTAAGTTTTATTAATTTTTTTAGTTACTTTTTTCAGTATTTTGGATTATAGGTAAAAAAAATAAGTTTGAGAAAGTTTATTTAAAACTAAAAGAATAACTTCCAAATTTTATATTCTTTTTAATGATTTACAAAATTTTATAAATAACTTTGATTAAAAAAATAAAATTTTAGTACGACAAAAATTATTAAATTTATGATTTATGATTATTCTTATATTACATTTATGATTATTTTTATAATAAATAAAAACATAATTACAAAATATATTACTCTTTATTAAATTAGTTTAAATTGCATAAAAATAATTAATAAAACCACCATAAAAGTAATTATCATGCACAACGCCCAGGTTTACGGCTAGTATATATAAAAGCAAAGACTTCATGTGGGAAAGTATGAGGTTCTACCAAGTGGCACATTGTATGACATCCTACTCATTTAGGCTTCCAACTCATCTAAATTTAGCATTTATATCAAACTATTAAGTAATGGCAAATATATTTATTTCAATGTATTAATAAAATTTAAAAAAATTGTATACTTTTATAACTTTACATACTTTGAATTGATACGAATGAATTTAAAAAGTCATGAGAAATGTAGGAATAAAATTCAAAGAATTTGTATATATTTATAACTTTACATGCTTTGAATTGATAGGGATAGATTTAAAAAGTTATGAGAAATGTAGGAATCAAAAAAACTTTTCAATTTTCTGCATAAGACTAACTTCAATGTAGAATTGCAAGAATTTAATTCAATGAATTGGACAAATAATATTTGTCTCCACATTTGTTCAATATAAATTCCTATTTCTTAGGGGTGTCAATTTTGGTTAGCGTGTCGGGTTCGTGTTGTGTCGAGGTATGGGTATTCGACTAAATGACTCAACCTAAATCCGACCCATTTAATAATCGTATCGTGATCTTTCAACTTTAACTTGACCTGGTTAATAAAGCGAATTGACCTAACCCAGCCTATTTGATATACTTAATAAACGAGTCATGTTGGGTTGACATGAATGTAACACAATCCATTTTAACCTATATCATGTTAAATATAACATCCATCTAGAATTTTTTTTTATTTTTTATTTTTTTTTATATATATCCCAAAAGTAGTGCATACACTTCAAGTCTTCAACCTACATTAAAAATAATATAGTTCATTAAAAATATAGTATCCATATAGAAATAAGTTCTTTACACTTCAAATGAAGTGCATACACTTCAACCTAAATTCAAAATGACATAGTTCAATAAAAATAAAATAACATAGTTCAACAAAAATATAATATCCTTAGAACTCGTCAAATGCTAAGTGTCAATATTGAAAGAGTTGGAGCAAATAGAAGACTAATCTTGACTATGACTACAATTATCATCTATAGATTCTTTGTTGATGTCTAGATTTATAACATCTCTCACAAACTCATCCAATTTCATTTGTGCAAGTTCTATGTCAAAAAAATATTTATAGAACTAGGGTATTAGATATTTATAAGAAGTTTTAGAGATTTAAGGTTTGTAGGGTTTAGAGATTTAGGATTTGTAAAGTTTCAATTTTCAATTATATTCTTTGTAAGTTTTTATAATTATTCACTTTTCTTTTTAAATTTAAAATATAGGTTGGATATAAAAGATATTTGACAAATTTAAAATAAAATGAGTACTTATTTGTTATATGAGTTAAACAGGTTGTGTTAAATGGGTCATTTCGGGTTTACATAAATAAATTGGCATGTCAAATGTATCTATTGCGGGTTACGCGAGTTGACCCACTTATAACACATGTCTTATCGTGTTGTTTTTGGGGTTGACCTGTTTATGACTTTAACGCTAAGGCTCAACCCTAACCCTAAAAAATCTGTGTCAGGTTCGTGTTGTGGTCGTGAGTTAAGTCGAACATTGACACCCCTACCATTTCCATTGAACTTAAAATTTAAACTTCCATAATTTTCTCACAATATCTTTGTTTTTCTTTTTAAGAGATATGTTAATTTTCAAAATATTATGTTCATCTTAGATATTTTTTTTAGATTTTATGTATATACTTATGTAGCATTGTAATTTATTTAGGCTTATTGTTTCATATTATGTGCCAATTTATATTTTTGGTTTTCTATATGATGCGTATACTTGGTAAGGATCTATTTTTGGCTACTTTCAGTTCAATTAAAATTTGGAGGTTAAATTGTGATATTATTGCATCATTAGGACATTATTTTTTCTATTGTTGTATCAAGAAATTCTAGAAGTTTTTATAGTTAATTGATATATAAAATTTAAATAATACAAGAAAGACACCTAGGAACCAACAGTTTTGTAGGTCACAATTTCACTATGATATGGTGACATTTCTTGGTTGCATGAATTAGATGAATTTTCCCTGATAGACCAAAAAACGTATTGATCCCTTGTGATGGATTAATTGATTAATTAGCCAAGTTCAATTAATTAACCAATTTAACATGCAAACTCGTGGTTGCACAAACAAATCACCAATAAATTAAAGTGCAGCGAAAAATAAATTGACATGGTGATTTATTTACGAATGGGGAAAACCTCCAAAGTAAAAGCCCCACTGGGTGATTTTAAGGTCATTACTCTCAAGAATCTACTATTATCAAAACAAGTAAAGGAATCTTAGTACTTTATACCAACCTACAGTTGAATCCTTGCACTAATATCCAATTGGACTTGTTCTGTAGTGACAATCTCTCATTTTTAATGCACGACTCTCGATACGCGACTAACCAATTGCGCGGATCTTAGTACGCGACTTCAATTACTAACTTGAGAAAGATGTTGGCTGCAAAGTTCTTCAGTTCATTCTCACAATGAAGAACAAGAAGATGCTTGGTTACAAAATCCTACAGTGCATAGACATAACATCTTCTTCGCAAAGAGATGAAGTAGGACAAACTTTGTCTTCGGTCACAAATTGCTTGAACAGACTTTGCTCAATGCTTGTGCAACTTGTGTCTACTTTGACGGCCTTTAAAATAATCATTTTATATGTCTAGGGTTGTGAGAAAAGAATGTCCAAAAACATATCTATGGATTGGAATCAAAACAGATTTGAAAAATTGTTTTTCTTAAACCTCGACAGCTAGAGGTGTCGAGATGCTGTCGAGAAGTTGTCAAGCCACAAGGCTGGAACAGCGTATTAAACTTCGATTGATGAAGCTATCGAGCCAGCTGTCAAGCTTTAATGCCAGACACTTTTTTAGCTTGTTTTTTGAATAGACTTGCATGGCTTTAACACTTGATCTTGAAACCTTATTTTTAAAATATTAAAAATATTCTAGATCTACCTAAATACAAGTAAAGTGCGTTTCATCAAATGATTAGTTAATTATATAAAAGAATGACATATTTTCCTAACAAATGAACCACATATGTCCTAATATTCCCACCTAATGTATTTAGTTTGAATTTAGTTTTAGTAGAAAACCCCATTGACTAAGTGTGACTAACAATAAGAGTATTCATTAAATCAAATGGGTCATAAATAATTTCTTACAATACATATCAAATTGCATCGCGCGGGGTATTGGCTAGTTAGTTTCTAATTAACAGAGGGCCCAAGAGACTTTTAGGCCTAATGCTATGAATAGATTGATAGCTTTTATATATTTAGATTTACGTAAATATTTTTTTTAACTCAAAATCTATTCTTCTATTTATTTAGATGCAAAAATTTTTAGTTTTTTTTTATGAATTTCTTGTTCATGAGTGAGTTGTTCATCTAAATTTTTATAACTTCTTTTCAATTTTTTTAATTTAGTTTTGAGATTTTCAACTTTTTGCGTCTATTGCTAGTAACTAATTATTTAGAGAAACTTGTTTGCCAAAAAAAAAAACCAAACAACCCATTCACGTCTCAGATCAACAACCATAAGTCACCTGCATCTGATTTCTTGAAGTTTCACTGCTAGTTTTGTTTTGTTTTCTTGTCTTTTGTTTTTTGTTTTTTGTTTTTTTTTTTTAATTTTTTACATTTTGGCTTCTTGTGAATCTTGAGTGGCGCTGGCCCGGGTACTTGAAGAAGAAAAGGGAAATAATAGAAGTGAGAAAAAAAGTGAAGTGAAAGAAGATAAATTAAGTATTGGGTTTTGAGCTAGAGCTGTGGAGGGAAGGGATATTAAAATTCATTGCGGTGGCATGACTTACTTGTTTGGCCTAATAACCTATTTTTCTTTTCTTTTTTTGAGAAAAATTTAACATAGAAATCATAAGTGAACGTGGCTAGGGTTGTTTATGGTGCTGTTTGGTGCGTTTGAGTTATTTTTAGCACTGCACCACACCTTAATTTTGCAGTCACATGTGTGGTGAGGTACGGTAACCGTTATACTATAAGTAGTGATTGTTACGCATAGTGTGTAACAATCACACTGTATTTTTATGAACAGTGAAACTTTTTTTGCAAACACGCTACTATGAGACATTTGAACAATGTTCTTTGGTGTGATACTTCAATTGAATCAAACTATTCCAATTCTCTTGTAACTTCACCGCTACAACTTCTTTTGCAAACTTTTTGTTCCTTCACTTTGTGAGTTTCTCTTAATGCTTTTGTTTAAATTCATTAGATCCTCACAAGAAAAAACTGTTAGATTGAAGAAAATGTTTCTACACTATTGAAGGAATTAGTCGAGTTCTACTCTACCTTCATAGGGATTCTAAGTTAAGGATTATTCATAGAGATCTAAAGACAAGTAACATCTTGTTGGATAAAGAGCTAAATCCATGCTTAAAAGTGAGATTGTTGAACTTTCTCATCCAAGCAGCCAACATTTACTGAAATGCAGATTTTCTTAGAAACAGAGTCATCTCAATGTGACCAAAGAAAATTCTCTATTAACGATGTTACTATTACAATGGTTCAAGGTCGATCACTAATATGTGTTCTTGACATAATCATGTTGTATTTAAATAATTAAATATCCATTTTGAATGCTCTCCGAAGAATCTTGTATGGTTTTAATACTGATTCCTTTAGTCCCTCTTCAATGTCCACCATTTGTCAAATCTTAGAAAAAAATAAAGAAATAAACCATTAAACCATATTTGCTTCTGGATACACTTAAGATGATTTACGTCTCTTCAACACAAAATTATTGGTGTATTAGAGGTTTAAGATTAATTTCAAAAATTGCTAATTAATATGGAACCTACCAATAACAAATGAACTTTCATATTAGTAGGGTAGAACATCTTACACAAAATAGAAAGCATACCCCTTGATTTTAGCCATTCAGATAGGCTGAAGGTATGGTCTTCATTTTGTATGGTACTAGTTGCAGATCCATGCGATACGTGGGAATGAATAATCATTTTGTAATTGTAATATAATGTTTACTTTGTTCTCTAAAATTTGTTGAACATAATTTTGTTCTCCCTATAAATTAAACAATTTCTAAAATTATTTTTTATCTTTCTATCTTTGCCAATATAACAATTTTATTATTTTGGGTGTCTTAGATTGATAATATTTATGTATAAGGTGGTCTATATTCTTTGGAAATATGTTATGGTATGCTATGTTTTTTTTTGGGTACAACTAAACTTTTTTAAGTTTCAAATAAATTATTCAAATTCTCCATTCTCTTAAAGAAGATAATCAAAACTCATAACAAATTTATGGACCGAAGTGAACTAAAATGGACCGAAGTAGACCAGATAGACCGAAGTGGACAGAATGGACCAAATTGGACTGAATAAACCAATTTGGACAGATGTGGACCAAATGGACCAAATAGACCGAAATGGACTAAATTAGATTGAAATGGACCAAAGTAGACTGAATAGACTGAAGTGGACTGAATAGGACCGATTTGATATGTTTTTTTTTTTTTTTTTTTTTTCTCTTACAACTAAAGTTTTCAAGTTTCAAATATATTATTCAAAATTACCATTCTCCTAAAGAAGATCATCATGATAAACAAAACTCATCACAAAATTATACTTAATATTACTCAAATAATTGATAAGCACCTTCAAATACATAGTCATGATCGTTTTTTGATATACATTCAAATTCTCACTTCCAAAATGACTAAATATTAACTCAAACAAAAATTAAACCAAAGCTAAGGGGGGGAGAGAGAGAGAGAGAGAGGAATTGTGATAGGGAACTCAAAAAAACACAAAACCAAAAAATATTAACCCAAATTAAATAGAGTTATAAGAAACAAAATGATTCGTTAACCTAAAGTAGGGTGCAAGAAAGAATGGAAAACAAAAAAATATTCTTTCCATTGACATGATTTTGTATGTAAGCTATGTTAGAAATTTGACAAAATTTCTCAATATCCACATTTTCTCTCACTAATATCAAAAGCATAGAAAGCATATAAAAAAAATGTATAAGCCAAAGAAAAAAAAAAATGAAACAATTACTTTCAGGACCAAAAATACAACAAAGACATAATTCAAGAGAAAAAGGTTACCTTTAATATATTAAACATTTTCTAAAAATATTTCATCTTTTTATCTTTACCAATATATTATTCTATTATTTTGGGAGTGCTTGATGGGTATTATTCCTTTATGAGGTTGTAAATATTCTTCAAAATTATGTTATACTATGTTTCAAATAACTTATACAAATTCCTCATCCTCTTAATGGAGATTATTAGGATAATAAAAAATCATAACTATATTACACTTAATATTGCACAAATATAGGCACACTCATAATCAATATTGTGTTTAGATATAAATTCAATTACGACTTCCAAAATAACTAAGTTTTTATTCAAACAAAAATCAAACCAAAGCAATAAGAGGGAGAGAGACTACTTGTGATGGAGAACTCAAAAATACAACACCAATAAGCATTAAAGTAGAGTTTTAACAAGCACAACAATTCATCAACCTACAATAGAGTTACAAGGAAGAATATAAAATCAAGAGAGAGAGAGAGAATAATCACTTTTTCATCAACAGAGAATGTTGTGAACTTTTAAAGTACTCGCAAGTGTATGAACCGTACCGAAGTATAGGTTGACAAGAATGAGGTCGAACCCACAAGGACTTGAATGAACGTAGGAAAACTAATTAAAATTTAGCCAATTAATCCTAATCTAGTTTAATAAAAATTTGTTGTTTGAAATTAAATATACTAAGAAAATAATTAAACTAAGCAAAGATATAATATAAAGCAGCAAAGAGATGTAAACAATCTAGAGAAAGAAATTAAGGTTTTGGAATCCACCTTGTTAATTCATATTAGCATATATTTATGATCATTAATTTTTCCCAACCACTAAATGATAATCTAGAAATCAATTTTGCTACCATGGAAAATATTATCATTAAAACTTCTATTTAAATATTTAAAACATGGTATTCTTTGCTTCCTATATATAAAATCAAATTATCAATTGTATCCATAGTCAAACAAATCACAAGAGATATCCAATTTTAAAACCAAGAAATAATAAACCAAGTGTTCAATTAATTAAGATAAATCCTAAATTATGAGAAAAAAATGATTGAACTCATATCTAGAATCACATCTCAGTCAATTGATGTGAAGGAAAACAATTTAAATCATTAAAGAACAACTATTGTGAAAAAAATCAAATCACATAAATATTACTGATAATCCTTAACAAGGTTTCATCCTCAACCTTAATTATAAATTTAGCTACTCATGGTAATTGAAATAAAAGAAAAGAATAAAATACTAAGTATTAAACTAGACATATAATTAAAACTAACTGTCATGAAAGAAAACGAAAGAGGTAGCTGCGGCCTTATACCAGCCCTTGCAGTAGCCTCCTTTGCATTTTTCCCTAAAGAGCCTTCAAATAGGTTAAAGAATCCTATTACAAGTTGAATTCTCGTTTGGAGAAAATCTCAGATTTTTAGGTTTCATTGAACCAATGATTTTGGCCCATTTAACATCAAAATTCGGACTTTTGGTAAACTACAAAGCTGTAGCATTTTAAGTTAACTTTTGTAAGGTTAAATTTATTCAACCATGTGTTGGCTTTATTATGTTCCAAATTTGCTTGTAATTCAAAATTTAGAAACCATATATTTAGGTGGGAATTATGTAAGGGTTGTGTGTCTGAGCGTGAAGAATTGATCAAGAGTGTGCATCAAAGAGGTAACTCGCAACTGGCCATCCGCCAGAATCAGGCACATGTGTGGAGCATGCAGGAAGTTGAAGGGTCAGGACAGCTAGATCACTACAGGACAAAATATACAATCTGGCCATTCTGTTTTCTGGCGACTGGAACTCGTGACTTATCCTAGTCGCGAGTGACTCATCAAAACACCCTATTTTGTTGAAAACTGACTTTTCACATTCTATCTAATGCCCTACTATAAATACCCTTATACCCATGAAATTTAAGTATGGCTATTGAGAGAAAAATCATAAAAGAGTTTTCTACACCTCATTAGAGAGAGAGCTACTCATTCTTAGAGAGAAATCTTTGTAGTCTCTTCTCCTTCCCTCTCCCATTGTTCTACCCATCGAGAGGAGATTTGTACCCAAATCACAACCCACACCTATTCAGAATGTAGAGAATATTTTGGAGCTTGGGAAGTTTTGGGGATTTACCAAAAGAAGCCGGTGAGGCTTGGCGGATGCAATTGGGCGTATTGTGGAATCTGGAAAGCTAGAGAAGACATGACTCCGAGAAGTCCATTGGTAGCAGGAGGTTGGAGGGTTCAAGAACATTGGGTAGACTAGGCTTGGAGGGTCTTTTCTTATTCGTGTACTCCAAATTTATTCTCTAGTGGGTCAATTTCGACTTGGAGGGTTGTGGTGAGGTTCTTTGCTGAGTTCTTTGGTTTCCTTTTCGATTACACATTTTGGTGTTATCTTGTGTTTGCATCTCTCTTTCCTTACTCTTGTGCTTTACTTTTATTGTTTATTGTTCATGTTTATGCACTAGAGTAATATCGGTTCATTGTGCACATTTACTCTTGTTCAAAGTGAGGAACAAGAATAAAAGCAATCTAGCTGTAATTTTTATTTGGGGGTCTGAACTAGCTCTTGTGTTTTAACACAAATCCAAGTTTTCAACTTTCCAGCCCAATTCGAATCGTCCCGATTAGACAAATAAGCAAAAATTTATGCCAAAAATACTAACTGATGTGTAGGCTAAAATTCTAATTAGAATTAGACTTGGAATTGGTGCAAATTTCCTTTGATTCCTTGCTTCAATTGGGCTTAAATTTAATTGTGTTGGCCTTCTTTGGCTTCATCATGGCCCTTGTAAAAGTCAAGTCCATTAGCTTTTTTCTTTGCACAAATCCACTTATTTAATTTCATTCTCCTACAAAAAACAAATTAATGCAATAAAATTCAACGAAGCAAAAAATTGATTCTTTAGCATTATTCCAAAACCAAATATAAAATGCATGAATTAACTGAAAATAAGTGTGATAATTCTTTCTAACAATGATATAAATATGCAAAATTAAGCTATTATCAATGCACATCAGAGAATGTGAGAGAGAACAATAAAATTTATAGAAAATAAGATGAGAACAAAAAGAGTAAAAATAAAATAAATAGTAATGAACACCAAATTATCCAAGCTATGTAATAGAATAACATTATATTTCTTATATATGTTGGGTTAAAATAGATTGACTCCGGTTAATTAATTCAATTGTCCAAGTGGATTAATTAGGTAAAATTATATGCAAATTGTGGAGGCACCAACAAATCACTAAATACACTAAAATGCAGCGAAAATTAAATTGACATGTTGATTTGTTGACGAATGGAAAAAACCTCTCGCAAGGCAAAAGTCTTATAGGGTGAAATTCAGGTCACCATTCCCAAAATCCACCAATCTATAATTAAGCGGTTACAAGAATGAAGAATCATACCACTACCCTAGTTTGTCCCAAAGTACCAACCTACAGTTAAACCTTCGCTTCAATACCCAATTGAACTTGATCTTATAGTAGACTTCTTTGGATGCATGGATTCCAATACATGACTAACTCCTATGTATGAATCCCAGTACGTAACTAACTCTGCAGTAACCCTTTGATTATTGTTGCTGATTTGCAGCAGCTTCACAAAGAAACACTAATAAGATCTTCAATGTTGGTGCTATAGACTTTTCTTGGTTACAAAACCCAAAGACGTACAAGAAATGCGACAATATCTCTTTCTTCTATTGGAGGAGGCTAGCGTTTCAAAAGGAAAATCTTATGAAACTTTCTAGGGTTAGGGTTTTCTTTTTCTACTGCCTTATTTAAATAGGAGCTTAATGGGAATTTTTAATGAACTTTCCTATTCCAATTAGGTTTACACAAAACTTGAGCTTTCCTAACCCTATTGGGATTATACAAACCCATAAACAAATAGCCTTTTAGAATAAACATTGCAGACTATATCAAAAATCCTATAAGCTTGATAGTTTGAAAGGTATTGAGACAGGTATCAAGCTTTAGTAAATCTTGATAGATTGACAGGTATCGAGGGGGTATCGAGACCGGAAGATTCAACTTTTCTTGAGTAATTCTTGAGTATTCTTCATGTCTTTAATGTATCCATTTGTAATGGTCATCTTGAACCTACTTAGATTTACCCAAATACAAGTAAAGTGCGTTTTGTCATAGGATATTCCAATTACATAAAAATATGAACCTAACAATATACTATATTTATAATTAAATAAGATAACATTTATGAAATCAAAGAAAAGAAAAGAGATAACAATTTAAAAATACAAAACTAAATCACATCAATCCAAAGTAGAGCTATACAGAACTATAAAATTCATCAACCTAAAGTTGAGAAGCAAGAAAAATAATAAAAATCCACCAAAAATGAAAAAACAAATATGAGAGAGAGAGAGAGAGTAACTTTTTCTGTGTAGGAAAACTATGTATAAAATGAGAGAGTGAATTGCAAATTTATAGTAAATGGATAGGAATAAGAAGAGCCAAAAATAAAAGGAAGATAAAGGGATAGAGGAAGAGTGATATTAAGATAGCTAGGAAAACGAAATATTTTGGTACCGGCTGATATCAATGAACCGTTTCGGGATTATCGCTATTTATATATTTCAATACATAAATATATCTTTGTATTATTTATGTAAGTATTAATTTATATGTTTATCAACATAAAATTTAAAATCCACATAAAATTTATTAATTTTTTCAATTTTTTATTTTTTAATTGTACTGGCTAAAACGCCAAATACCGGGCAGCACAGGCCACTATAGGCCAGTATAGCCGAAATAGGCTGGTACAACCTAGTAATTTTTGTGATACGTTTTGGAGGAGTACCAGTACCGTTTTAATAGTCAATACGGTATATTTCCCCAGTACAGTCGGTATCGGTACGGTATTGACTTCCTTGATTAAGATAGATAGTAGTGAGGATATGAAAAAGTAAAAGGGAAGGGAAAGGTAGGAGAATGTGTAAAATAAGTTGGAAAATTAATGATGGAAAAATAATGAGTTCAGAGAGAGAAAAGATGAATGATTATGGAGAATCTGTGAAGTGGAAACCTAAAAGAAAAAAATTGTGATACGGTAATGATGTAACTTAATTGAAGCATAATAACAATAAATGCTGTGTGCCCATGGAAACCAATTAAATAAGGAAATAGAGAAAAAATGCTAATATTAATTAGGCAAAAAGTGGAAAGTAATAGTAGCATTTAATAATATTTTTTTAACCATTGGATTTTTTAGAAATCTATGTTATAAAAAAATGTGTAACTTGAACCCATATATATATATATAGACTAGTCATAGACTCATGAGATGCATGAGAATAGATAATTATTTTGTAATTGTGGTGTAATGTATAATTTGTCATCTAATTTTTTTTGAAGATAATTTGTTTACCCTAAAAATTAAACAACTTCTAAAATTATTTTCAATCTTTTTGTTATTCCTTTCTGAGGTGGTCTATATCCTTCAAAATTATGTTATAGTACGTGCCATTTTTTTTTGTACAACTAAACTTTAAAATTTAGATAATTGCAGTTAACCCACTTGTGGTTTGGCTAGTTTTAACTAAGCCTACCCGTGGTTTAAAAAATGTCACTTAACCCACCTGAGGTATCTTCTATTAGACATTTGTAACCCACCTCACCACTTTCCGTTAGAAAAACAAAGGTAAAAATGTCTTTTCAATCATATCTTATGTCTCTCTCCTCCATCTCCTCTTTTGAATCTAGAACTCCAAAAAAAAAAAAAAACCGTTTATACTATAATTCTCAAGATCAAAAATTCACAAACTCAATAACCCATCCATTATTATGAATAATCCCCTAGCACAAGTTAGTTTTGACATTTTGTGCTTCTAGGTTTCCATTCTTAAATTCAATTGTATGACCAAAGGGCAAAGATAAAGATACTTCTACAGATGATTTTGTGAGACTAAAAAAACTTCTGCAAACATATGAACAAAGAGCAACAAACAAATGTTTTGGGTGGGTATTGGGTAGTCATGACATTGGTGTGCATTTGGGTGTCCTCGGAGTTGATTGTTTAGGGAGAAAAAAAATTAGGAATAGAAAAGACCAAAGAGATGTTTTGAGGCTTTCAATCTAAGTGTGCGTTTGGGAAAAATTATTTTTGCTAACTTATTTTACTATTCAGTTTATTGCTACTATTCATGAGCCCCACTACATTTTTTGATACAATTTATGGGTCCCAATATACTATTTCAGCTAACTTTTACCTTTATCTGCAGTACTTTTAGTAAAAAATTTTCAGTTTCAGCAGAATAAGTGGATTCCAAATAGACTCTTAAATAACATAACCCAAAACTAAAACAACCGCACCTTACATTTTGAATCTGTTGTTTGTCTACCAAGAGGCTTTCTTAATACCAGCAAAAGTACCTTTGCAAAGCACTACAACCCACAAATCCAATCTCAACCATTTATTGGCAGATTGGTGGAGAAAGAACTTCGATTGTGGGTTTCTTGTAATGAAAAAGATAGAAAGATGAGTTAAGTTCAAGCAGCACAACCAACAACGACTATCAACAATGATAAACGGTGGAGCAACCAAGCTAGTGGTTGGTCATGGCAGCTTGAGATGAGGGAGTGAAGAGAGAAGACAGGAAAATTTGGTTCAGTTGAGAGAAAATAGAAAGGGAGAGAGGGAAAGATAGAAGGAGATTTCTAACAAATAATTGGTTGTGAGGAAATGAAAGATAGAAAAAAATTTTCCACTCACTCATTCTCACGCGAAAGGATTAAATTGAGGCTAGGATTTGTTTCATTTTTTTTTATTCTTGTAACTATTGTTAGGAAGAACTTTGAGGTTGGAATGAGAATAATACTTTTAACAAAACCCTAACTTTAGATCTTGATTTCTTTGTTTTTGTTATTATTATTACTTTTTTAATAGTGAAAATGGTGAGGTGGGTTACGGATGTCTAACGGAGGACAGCTTAGGTGGGATAAGTGACACTTTTTAACCACAAGTAGGCTTAGTTAAAACCGGCCAAACCATTGGTGGGTTTACGGCAAAAAAAAAAAAAAAACCCTTAATATTACTAAAATAATTCATAGACACATTTAAACACATAGCTAAGATTATTTTTTGATAAAAATTTAAATTTTCACTTTTAAAATAACAAAGTATTAACTTAAAAAAAAATCAAACCAAAGCTATGAGAGGGAGAAAGAGTGCTTGTGATTGGGAACTCAAAAATACAACACCAAAACATATTAATTCAAAATATAGTTATGGAAAATGAAATGATTCATCAACCTAAAGTAGAGTTGCAAGAAAAAAAAATAGAGAGAGAGAGAGAGAGAGAGAGAGAGAGAGAGAGAATAATTACTTTTTCAAGAGAGAATGTGTGAAAAATTGAAAATTTATAATATATATATATATATATATATAAGAAGAGAAGAAAAATAGTAAAAATAAAAGATATATTAATAAACAACATTATATATTATTTTTATAATGCAATAGGATAACATATAACAATCAAAGAAAAAAAAAAGAATAACTTAAAAATATAAAACTAAATCACATAAACCCAAAGTAGAGTTTTAAAGAACACAATAATTTATCATCCTAAAATAGAGATTTAAAAAAAAAAAATCCACCAAAAAAAAAAAAAACAAAATTGAGAGGGAGAAATATTTGTTCTTGTGTAGGAAAAATATGCATAGAATGAGAGAGATAATTGCAAATTTATAGTAAGAGGACAGGAATAAAAAAAGCTAATTGAAAGAGTGACGTTAAGGTAGAGAGTAGTAGGGAGATGAAAAGGTAAATGGGAGGGGAAAACGTTACAAAAAGCATAACAATAAGTTGAGAAATTAATTAGAAGAAGAAAAGTTAAAAAAAAAAATAGAGGGTGGGGAATAGATGGAAGATGTGGCACAATGAGAGAGTAGTAACAATAAATGTTAGACTTCAACTTTTAGATATATACAGATATAGACTAGTTACAGACCCACATGATGCATGAGAATATATAATTATTTGTGATATAGTGTAATATATAATTTGATCTCTAAAATTTATTGAAGACAACTTGTGCTCCTTAAAAATTGAACTATTTTTAAAAGTATTTTTCATCTCTATATCTCTAAAAATATATAATAATATTATTTTGGGTGTGATTGTGTGATTGTGTGTATGTGTGTGTGTGTGTTTTTTTTAAAGAAATTAGATATATTAATTAATATTATTATTTTTGAAGTGGTCCATATTCATTATTCAGCAAAAAAAAAAAAGAAAAAGAAAAGAAAAGAAGTGGTTCATATTCATCTAACTTTTGCTATAATGTGTTATGTTTTCCTTCTTTATTTTGTTCCAACTAAGCTTTTTAAGTTTCAAATTAATTTCTTAAATTTCTCATTCTCTTAAGCAAGTTATCATGATAATCAAACTTTATCACAAATTTAAAATTGATGATATTACTCAAATAATTGATAGACACATTCAAATACATCACCATGTGGATTGTATTTAAATATAAACTCAAATTCTCATTTACAAATATCTAAAAATTAACTCAAACCAACATTGAGAGAGAGAGAGAGAGAGAGAGAGAGAGAGAGAGGTGCGATGAGGAATTCAAAAAATACAACACTTGTGTAAAAAAAAAAAAATACAATACCAATATATATATATATATCAACACAAGGTAGATATATTAAAAAAAAAAAATCATCAATATAAAAAAGCAGCACATTATTCAAGTCATACTGCGTAATAGAATGACTTTATGTCATTATATACTATATAACATTATAGGATAACATCTAACAATGAAAAAAGAAGATAACAAATCAAGCCTCAAGCAAATCACATCAACCCAAAGTAAAGTTTAACACAAAAATTTATTAACATAAGTAGAGATTCAATAAAGACATAAAAATCCATCAAAATAAAGAATATACATATATATATATATATATATAGAGAGAGAGAGAGAGAGAGAGAGAGAGAAGCTATTTGTGTGGAAAAAAAAATGGATTGACTAAAGGAGAGTATCAAATTTATAGTAATTGAATTTTTCATTGCATGTTCTGCCTTCACAACCCAAAACAAAAAGGTTTCGCTGTATGAAAACATAGACACGTTGTTGATACTGGCCTCACTCTTCTGTCATAGGTAGAAATGGAAACTAGTTTTTGGGTATATAAATACTTCAATTGCGCTGTTTATCTAATATATCATTTTTTAACTGGAGGGCTGGACTACTAGCTAGTTTGGAAGTATAGAGAGAGAGAGAGAGGAGAGTAGAGGGGATGAGAATAGTGGAGAGGAGAGTAGAGGGGAATGATTATCATCTACCTTATTTGGATGTTTTTAAAATTAGTGAGAGGGAAGAGAGTAATTAGCCATTCCTCTTATTTGGATGTTTTAAAAATTAGGATGAAAAAGAGAGGAAATGATTTAAATAGACAAATTTACCTCTACTTGAAAATGGACTTGCAACATTGGTCTATGATTAATTTGTTAGATTAAATAATTATTTAATCAACATTATCATTCCATCAAATACCACTAATAAAAGTATAAAACTACTATTAACTATTATAAAATAATTTTTATTAAATCAAAAAAATTATAATAAAAATAAAAATAAATTTTCTTTATTTATGGAAAATTTTAAAGAAGCTTCACATAGGAAGCAAGTCAAGCAACCACGATCAGCGGCTGCCGTCTTGTGCCCCCGATCAACAGCCGATTTTTGTGCAGGGTTCTGGCGCTGGAAAACGATGCGTTTTTGTCATCGAATCAATGCAAGGGATTGAAGAACTGTCCAAAGATTTGGAGACTTTGAAGCATATTCTTGAAGCTCTACAACTCAAAGGCCTTTTGCATTCGAAGAAAGCTAAAAGCCAAATGAGCCACCAGAACTTCATTTACGATTGGAATGACAAGCCTCTGATCGTCGTAATGAAGCCAACAAGGTCTCTGGCGAGGTGCATTAGTCACGGTGGAAATGAATCGCTGCCTTTGAGCTTCAGATCAAGGCCTGGTCCTCGCCAGAATACAAATGAGGTGATGCCGGCAGTTAGTCCAGCGCCGAAAAATGGTGCGAATGTACAACTGTGAGGTCCTGTTTATTAGCAAATTATTTTTATTTTTATTTTTTTCATTCACATAAATTTTCTCAGGAAACAAACAAAAGATATAATCGGTTTGTAATTTTGTTAATTTAGAATGGGTAAATTGGAAAATTCATTTGGTCAATAATTTATCTACTCTACTCTCCCTCCAAATTTCTCCAATTTGGGAGAATTAAAAATGAGGGGTTAGAGGTAGTTGAAACCCCTTCAAACCCCTCCAAATCCCTCTCCCTCCTTTCTTAAAAAACTTCCAAACAAGGTAATTGAATTACTCTCCCTCCCTTTACTCTGCTCCCCCTCATTTTTTAAACTTCCAAAAAGGGCATACGTTTCTCCTTTCAAAAACCTTTTCAAACTCCATTGCGATTACTAGGCTTATGTGTTTTTGAGTGTGAATGTTTTCCTTTCCTAAGACCCTATGACAAACACCAACTCAATTTTCAGTTTAAACCATGTGTGTTCTTAAGGTAATTTTTAAACCAACAAGGTTTACTTAGTGATTCATAAAATAATTTATTTCATGTGATTAAAAATTTTATCAATCATCATTAGTGGAAAATTTTATTTGGAGGTGAACTGTTTCATTAAAAAAAAAATATATAAAAGTGAGATATTATATAGAAAATAACTATGTAATCATGAATATGAATATGATACAATTGTACCTTTAATATATGAGAGAAAAATTATAAATATAGGGAACTTTTTTCAAGGATTGAACTTTTTAACTTTCATCATGGTGCAATAGTACTGCAACCGAATCTCAATTTGTGATCCTCAGCTAACGAACACAGATCCAACTGTTTCACTCTTAATCAACTTATGGGATGCAAATGTTTCGTGTTTTACCTTTGTCAAGATATGGGATAGCAATGTTTCATGTTTAATCAATATGGTTGTGGTCCTTTCAGTAATGAAAAGTCAAGTTTTCAGCTTTTGCGATAGATTTCAAAGAAATGTGTGGGAAAAGAAGCAAAATAACTGCTCCTCGCATTCAAAATCGTGATGCACACAAACCAGAATATTTGTACTATATATGTGGGAAAAAGAATCAATCACGGCTCCTGTCATCAAAAATCATTATTATCACAAACCATAATCATTGTACAATAAATGTAGCCATGTGGAGCCATGTGGGAGTTGTACAATGGATCCTATTAAAGGACCCTACCCCCCACACCCAACATGGGTGGGTCTATAAACAATGGTCTGAATAGTTTGGTGTATGAACAAGTTATGGGACTCGTACCTCGAAATACAAACATGTCAGTTCTTCTAGTCTTGCTTTGTTGCTTTTGTTTAGAATTTGTCTTTGCCACGGACACCATTACATTTTTTCAACCCATCAAAGACTCTGACTACATAATCTCCAATGGGAGTTCTTTCAAACTGGGATTCTTCAGCCCGGTAAATTCTACCAATCGCTAACTCGGAATATGGTATAATAAAAAATCTGTCCTACCTGCTCAATGGGTAGCTAACAGAGATAAACCCCTCCAGGATTCTTCTGGGGTTCTTACTATATCTGAGGATGGAAATCTTGTACTATTAAATGGACGAGAGGAGATTCTTTGGTCATCAAATGTTACAAACTCTGTTGTCAATTCGAGTGCCCAGCTTTTAGATTCGGGGAACCTAGTCTTGTGAGAAAACACTACAGGGACATGGGAGAGTTTCCAAAATCCTTCTGAACACTCTTGCAAACAATGAAATTTAGCACCAATGTAAGAACAGGTGAGAAAGTGCAGTTCACATCATGGAAAAGCCACTCTGATCCATCCGTTGGAAGCTTCTCTTGTGGTATTCAACCTCAAAGTCTGCACCTTTGCTTATATCTGGCCAGTAGTACCCCATGCGTTGCATCCTTTTGTATAGACTAATTTTCTCTATAATCCTGCAAATTTGGCCGTGCAATTCTTCTAACCTCAGCTTCCCCCCTTTATCATTGATGCATTTGGACAGGATCCCTCTAGGCAGCTTCCTGTATAGCTCTCCTTCTATCATTGTGTAGTATTTTAGTTCTTTGATACTTCCTTCATGTCCCCACTTTTTTTATTTTTCCTTTCATCTCATCTTTCCAATCTTCTTGCATTGGCTTCTTAGGGAACATCCTTCTGAGGATCCTTATGATGGAATGCTCCTACTTACTCACTTTTATCAAAGTGCCTTCTCCTTTAAATGGCATTTGGGATCCTAGGGTGGTTAGCGCATCAGTGAACTTGTTTTCACTCCTTTGGGCGTATTCCACATTGAAGGTTTGGAATTTATGCTCTAGCTTTTGCGCCATGTTCTGTAAGTTGCCAAAATTAGCCCTCTTAGTGCAAAGTCACCTTTTACTTGGGAGACCATGAGGTTGGAGTCTCTTAAGACCCTTATATGTTTTACTCCTATGCTAAGTGCTATGGCCAACCCAGTCATGTACGCCTTATACTCAGAAGCGTTATTTGAGCAGGAAAACCTAAGTTTGAGAGATAATGGCATGGTATCCCCATCTTCGTAACTTAGCATAACTCCCAAGCCATTCGAAGTTGCTGTTAGGAGAGGCTAATGAAGGAGCGCCCTTATGGGATGTGACTTGGTTGCTAGGAGGATCTAATGGGCTGATAAGTATTGTTTTAGCCTTTGAGATGCGTAGATCACCACTAGACATGCTCTTTCTATCCTGGGGTACTTGGCTTCTGTATCTTTAAGCGTCCTACTCACATAATAAATGGGTTGCTCATTCCCATTATCATCTTCCTATGCTAGTAGGCCCCCTATAGCTTGTGAATTTGATGCTAAATACAACAGCAGGGGTCGCCCATGTATTGGTGCTTGCAGGGTAGGAAGATGATTCATGATTAGCTGGATCCTCTGAAAGGCTTCTTGTTGTTTAGTTCCCCACACGAATTCAGTCCCTTTTTTCAATAGTTTGGATAAACCACTTGTAACAAAGGCTAATCCTAGCACAAACCTCCTTATGTAAGAGACCCTCCCTAGGAAGCTTTTGAGTTCTCTAACTATTGTAGGCCTTTTCATGTTTGCAATGGTTGTGGCCTTAGCTGGGTCCACACTTATACCTCTGTGATGTACCAAGAACCCAAGAAATTTTTCAGCAGATACTCCAAAGGCATACTTCATGGGATTCATGCGTAGTTTGTACTTTTTGCACCTTCCAAAAACTTGTTCAAGTATCTAAAAGTGTCCTCTGGTTTTTGACTTTACGACAATATCATCCACATAATCTTCCATTTCCTTATGCATCAATCATGGAAGATATCCGTCATGGTTCACTGGTACGTGGCCCTCACATTTTTAAGGCCAAAGGCATCATAGTGTAATAGAAATTTTCGATTGGGGTCTTGAATACTGTCTTCTCTGCATCCTTAGCAGCCATGCGGATTTGGTTATACCCACTATATCCATCCATGAATGAAAACATTGAGTTTCCTGTAGTTGAATCTACAAGGAGGTCAATGTTAGGTAGGGAAAACTCATCTTTTGGATATGCCTTGTTCAGATTACGAAAGTCCACACAAGAATGGATTTGACCATTCTTTTTTTTTTCATGGCTACTATGTTAGAAAGTCATTTGGGATGCTGAATTAGTTTCATGTACCCAACTATTAGCAATTTCTTGACTTCCTGAGTTATTTGAGCCTTTATATCAGTGTTAAAAACTCTAGCTGGTTGGACCACTAGCTTAACCCCCAGGTCCACATTGAGAGAATGGACTACCGGTCCTAAATCCAGACCTGGCATTTCATCATATGTCCATGTGAACACGTCCATATATTTCCGGAGTAAGGCTACTAACTGTTCCTTTTCCTATGCTGACAACTAACTGCTGATGAAAACAGGCTTCTGGGTTCCTAGACCAGCCACCACATTTACTTTTTCCAACTCCTCCTCAGGCTGGATTTGTGCTTCTTTGACTAGGTCCTCCAGGATTTCTTCTTAGGCCATCATATAACCTGGTGGTCTGGGACCCTTCTGCACAAAGCACTCAGGTCCCACGCACCTTCATAAATGATATATCAGCCTCCCTTTAGGCTCCCATACTACTACGCACTCCCAAGATCCTAAGGAGCTAGTTTCCCTCTTTTGCCTTTTCCTGTCCAGGAGGTTCCTCAAGTCATGAGTGCCCCTTCCTTTTTCTTCTTCCAAAATAGGTGCCCCTAGGGTCCTTGGCATAGGGCTCTCGTCATCTGGTTTTAGCTCTTCATGAAACATTGTCTCCATAAAGTTCACCTCTCCTTGGCTAAAGAGGCTTGGATTGGCAGGGATCCTTATTGGCCTCCCATTTAATCTCCCTTTAACAAATTGATGGTATGTGGAGGGAACAAGGCAATGCTTATGAAGCTAGGGGTGTCCCAATAGAACATGGTAAGAAACCTTTGAGTTAATTATGTGGAACTTGGTCAGGGCTACTATTGGGCCTACCCTTAAGGCCAGCTGTACATATCCCTCAATGGATTCTGTTGATCCTCCAAACCCTGTTATCTCCATAGGAGCCCCCAGGATCCTCCTGCCAGTCAGGCCCACAGCTTCCAATGTACTTAGAGCTATGAGGTTAAGTAATGCCCCTGTGTCTACCAGTGCTCTTCTAACTTGGACATCGTTTATGGTGGTTTGCGATGGTCTGGTTCTTCGGCCATCGTTTCTTCAGGTCTCTTCCTTTTTTCTCCTACTGACACTGTCATGGCCTGGGGTACTAGCACTCTCTTTGTTCTCATAGTTAATGCAGTCCTCTTGGTTCTTTGTAATAGGTTAGCAAACTGGGTTATGCATAGGTTTTCAAGATTAAGCCTATAATCAAAAAACAAGTTGGATATACAGGTTTTCACGAGTTCTTTTTCTTTATGATCTCCGTAGCAGCCTAGAGAGACATCCTTAAACCTTTTGATGAACTGGACAGGATCCTATCCAACCCTCTGCCTTGTCATCTGGAGGCTCTAGAAGGTGACCTTGTCTTCATCTGTATAATATTTTGCACAAACCTCTCCATCATCTCATCCCATGTCTTGATGTACCCAGGCCTGAGAGTGGTGTACCATGTATATGCCCTGTCCACTAGGGACTTAGCAAACTCTCTTAGGCACAACTCCTTATCCCCTGCGTAGGGGCCCATGGTGTGAATGAACCTACTCACGTGCTCCACAACACTTCCATTTCGTCCATCAAAAGGATGAAACTTTGGGGGTTCATATCCTTTGGGATAAGGTTTTCTGAGGAGTTCTGGTCGGAATAGGGGATCTCGAGAAAATTTCTTGGGGATCCCCGAGAGCTTTTCCCTTTCTTGTTCCAAAAGGGTATTGACATCTGCTAACATGTGATACTAGGGGTCAGCTCCTCCTCCTACTGCTGACCCTCCCTCAGGTTGGCCCCTGCCTTGGTTGACTACAGGGGGAGCGTTATCCCTAATTTCCAAGGTCCTTCCCTTTTTGAGGAGGCGCATCTCCTGTTGCAAATCTTTTAGCATTTCTACCATTTGAGCTACGAGGTCTAGCTCCTGCCCTCACATGCCTCTGTCCAGAAACTACTTCCTGCTCCACTAGAAGTACCTCATTCCTCTGTCTGGAAGGTACCTCTATTTCTCCTACGGGCTCAAATACCGTAGGTGGCACATTAGCACCTTTACTGTTCCTTGGTCTTTGAGCCATGCTCTGCGATGGGACTGCTTCTTCCCTTTTCTTTACCCAGTCCCTAGTGGAGTTGCCAAAATGTGTGGGTGCCTTTTTTCTGAGACACAGGCCTAACTAAGAGTAAGGATCCTGGGCATAATAATTATTGTTTTAAGGGCCTGGGCTTGATTAATCACAGTTAGATGGGTTGATTACGAACCAAGTGGTGTGTAGAAATGAATCCTACAACACATACATGCTAAAAAACTAGGAATATATGTATTGAATAATAAGAAACAATAAAGGGACAATGTAATAGAGAAAAAAAAACAAAAAATAAACGTTAATGGTCCTCAAGGTAATATCAAATGTTCCATTACTTTCCGAATTGTGTAATATGTTATACTCACTAGAACATGTTACAAGGTCCAAACAAGATAAAAAATTACAGACTAAGACAGCTTTTCAGGCCTCTAAATCTTGCAAACTCTGAACCCCTTGGATCCAAGTATGTTCTCTAGTGGCTGTGTGAGGATCCCCGGTATTTCCCTTTCTTTTCTTATTTTCTTTTGTGTTCTAAACAGAGTTTTCTCAATGATTCTATTCTATTTCAATGTTGCTGAATGCCTCTCATTGTTGGCTATTCTTCCTTTTTATAGTGCCATCCTAGAGTTCTCAATGTACCACTAATTATCCCAATTCTTTCCCTAGGTACCAAAACAAATGTTGTGCTAGCAACATTGGTGGTTGGTCCCTTCCTTTTTTCTCATAATTTCCTTCTTTTAGTGTTTCTTCTTCAAAAGGCTCCTGTTGCTTTTCCATTTTGGGATGTCTTTAGAGAGATGACTTTTGACCCTTCTTCCTTTAATGCTTCTGAACCTCACCTTTTTAGATTCAACTTTAAGTTCTCTTTCCCTTTGTCATTTTCCCCAAGTTAGCTGATTTCTTTTTGCTAGACTAAAAGTTTCCCAGCCACTTCTATTTGCAGTTCTTCTTTCTGGGTTCCTTGAGGTACCAGCCCCTTGTTCATGGATTGTTGGTTCCCAAGCCTTCTGATTTCTACCTACGTCTTTGGGTGGCTGATAGGGACGTGTCTATTCACGTTCGTTGTGCTTCTTGGTGCCCCCCTTTGAGCTGTCCTGGTCTAATCCAGGCTTTGTTGCATGTCCCAAGGATCTCGAGCTCCTAGTAGTCCCTAGGTATCCCGGCCCAGCTCTTTCCACTAGGTTCCCTAACAATTTCCTGGCCTAGGCAGGCTGGGCTTTCCTTCTTCTTTCTTTGTGAGTCCTAAGGCTCATCCATTCGTGGATTTGGGTTCTTCTTTGAAAGCCTTAATGAATTTGGACCTGCCTTCTTCTTTCTTTATTGTGGGCTTAAGCATTTTATTATTTTTTATGGAGTTCAATTCTCTGAATTCCCTTTTGGGCCTTGGTGCAATATTGTGACTTTTTTAGACCTCCACACTTAGTATTTTTCACTCATTAACTCACTTGTCGCAAAAATTAAAAAAAATTAAGTGAACACAAGGCACAAAATTAGCCTATAGTTGAAATCTAATTAAATTTTCTCTCAAGTTGGCTTTATATATATATGGAATAACATTAGATGGAAGCTGTTGGGCATTGCTTAAAAGAACAATCACAATCACAATCACAAAGTATTATTACTATCATTAGTTTTAATCTTGTTCTTTTTTAACTTAAAATAATATTTTCATTCTACAATCAAAGATAAATTAGCCAACAATTGGAATTTTAGGGTGATCAATAATTTTTATCTTATATTGATTTTTATAGTTATTTTGTTTATGTTTATGTGTATTGTTATTGATAGCTCTATATCCCCGAAAAAGTACTCATTAATGATATATATCAATTAAAAAATAGAACTAACCATAAGAGAAATTGTAACGCCCCAAAATCATAAGCAATAAAAGTCCATTTAATTTGAAAAATCCATAAAAATACTACATAAAAGAAACCACGAACCTAAAATCTCATTACAAATGTCAGAGCTCTAATTCACCAAGAATAAAACATCCTCAAAATAATTCTCTAGTACAATGTTTAATACCATAAAAATAATAATAAAATCTTCAATCTCACAAAATAATTCGTAACTGTTGACTTCCAAGAATCTCTACTCCAATAATCCCTTTAATATATCTGTAAGGGAAAATAAAGGGGGGTGCGATAACTCAATAAGTGGAATTCACTAACATTGAGGCATGGGAACAACCTTTCAAAAATAATTCTTACAACAAATTCATAACTTGTACCTAATCAGTAGTTTATCATAAAATATTTTATATAAAAAAATATCTTTATATTGTGAGTCATCATAATATATATATATATATATATATATATATATATATATATATCAATATCATCACATACACAATTTCCTAGGCTTTGCTCGTAGTCAACGTTTACACCCATTGATAGGGTTGTGTTGTCCCCTTTTCTAGGATTGGAACTCCCTTTTCATCCCCTTTCTTAAGGATAGCTCCTTTGGAACCTAAATGTGCACTCCCTTGCTAAGAAACTTCCTTTTGGATCTTCAATAGTATACTCTCTTGTGAAGGAACTATCACATGTGCACTGTCCCCGTTTCTAGGACCGTCCCTTGCTACGGACTAATACAATACTGAGCTTTTAATCACGACTTGCCATATATTTTCAAAACATATTCAAGAAGCTCACATAAATAATCTATTCAAGATGCTCACAAAAATAATCCATTCATAGATCTAAAAAATATAAGAATATATTCACACATACAAATTTAAATAAATTTAGGTTGTCACACAAGTTTTTCATAAAACGAATAATTAATGTGCACATCAAGAAATTATAAAATATCCATTTATATATTTAGAATAACAATATATTTCTTTGATATAAAATAGTTTAATAATTAAAAATATTTGGGAAAACCCCCAAAATTAGTTGTTAGCACATATGTGTTTCACTTGTTTAGAACATATGTCATTCATTATTTATGTAATTGGCTTATCCTTTGTCAAAACACACTTTACATGTAATTGGGTAGATTTAAGATGAGGTTAATGCTTTAAGAAACAAGGTTTCAAGATCAAGTGTTTATGCCATGAAAGTCTGTCCAAGAAACAAGTTGAGAAATGCTCTTCATTAAAGCTCAACAGTTGGCTCAACAGCTGCATCTATTGAGCTTTAAGAAGCTGTTATAGCCTCAAGGCTCGACAGCTGCTCGACAGCACCTCGACACTTGTAGCTGTCGAGATTTAAGAAAAACAGATTCCTAGTTTTATTTTAACTCTAATCTGTGGATGTGTCTTTGGGCCTTCTTTTCTCCTAACCCTAGACATGTAAAAGGATTATTTTAAGGGCTGTCAAAGAGTGGCAAGTTGCACAAGCATTGAGAATTCCTTGTTCATGTAAATTGTAACTTGAGACGAAGTTCTTGCCCTAGTTCATCTCTCTTGTGAATAAATTGCTATGTCTTTGCACCGTAGGGTTTTGTAACTAAGCATCTTCTTAATCTTCATCGTGTGGATGAATTAAAGAACTTTGCAGCCAACAAATCTTCTCTAGTTGGTGTTTGAAGTCGCGTGCTGGGATCCACGCAATTGGTTAGTCACGTACTTGGGAGCCGTACATTGAAAGGAGAAACTCTCACTACAGATCAAGTCTAGTTGGGTATTGGGGTAAGGATTTAATTGTAGGTTGGTAAGGTACTTGGGATTCCTTTACTTGTAACTACTTGTTGTGATAATAGTGGGAGTGCAGAATAGACCAACTGAAGATGGAAGAGTGAATAAGCTCCAGTGGCCTTGTTGCTCACATCTTCGATTCTCCGAGTGGTGACCTTAAAATTACCTGGTGGGGTTTTTGCCACATAGGTTTTCCCCATTCGTAAACAAATCATCGTGCTATTTATTTTCCGCTGCATACTTTAGTTTATTGGTGATTTGTTTATGCTACCATGCGTTTGCATGTTAATTTGATTAATTAATAAACTTGGCTAATTAATTAATTAATCCATCATAAGGGGTCAATACGTTTTTGGCCTATCAAGTGGTATGAGAGCAGACACATTTTGATTAGGGTTTATCTTTGTGTGTGATCCATTGACCCCTATTGTCATGGCTGTAACCGGCTTAAAGAGATCACCGATTTCAAATACATCTTGTTTTTCTAATCTCTATTTGTTTGAGTGTCTCAGAAAATATAAGTCTAAAAATTATTTGAATTCTCTTTTCATGACTATTAGTAAATATCTCAGTTTGAACAAAAAGAAACTAGACTGTCTCAGAATGAAAATGTACAAAGGAGTCTGTCTTAGAAGAGTAAAGATTAGATGCCTTACAAAGGGCAGATAAGAGAAAACAACGTTCCCACTAATCTGTCATCTAAGCATGAAGTGTGTTTTATGATGAAATCCGTATTTAAAGTTATGGACACTTGCTTATGGTACCTTGACAGCGGTTGCTCAAGACACATGACTGGAGACCGATCTTTCTTCAAGGTTTTTGAGTCTAAGAAAGGTGGCAATGTCACTTTTGGTGATGGAAGCAAATCACAGATACAAGGGAAATGAATTATTTCTCTACCTGGTTTATCGAATATTGCAAATGTTCTATATGTGGAAGGCCTGAGGGTGAACCTGCTGAGCATAAGTTAGATATGTAATCAAGACTTCATGGTGCTATTCTCCAAGGGAAAGTGTCTTGTTATGGATGAGCCCGGAAAGAAACTCATAAGTAGGGTTCGCACTCTAGACAATTGCTATGGATTAGTTCCTGATGTTGATATTGTGTGCAATAGCATTTGATTGCCAAATGAAGATCTATGGCAACGAATGGGACATGCTAGTTACAAACATCTTTCTATTGTGTCCAAGCATGAATCATTTTTAGGGATACCAAAGTTAAGTAGAATGAGCAATGTGGTATGTGGACCATGTCAGCGTAGGAAACAAACAAAGGCTAAACATCCAGGTACTCAGACATCAGCTACATCAAGACCATTGGAGCTACTACATTTGGATCTTATGGGTCAAACTAGAATCGAGTCTCTTGGAGGTAAGAGATACATATTGGTTGTAGTAGATGACTTCACTAGATATACTTGGGCTATAAGACTGCAAAATGAAAAGAGTCTGAAAATTGACTGAATTCAAAGTGACCATGGTAAAGAATTTGAGAACTAATATATGGAGTCCTTCTGCACAAGATCAGGTATTTCTCAAGAATTCTCAGCTCCTATTACTCCTCAACAAAATGGTGTAGTAGAAAGAAAGAATAGGGTTATACAAGAGATAGCAAGAGCCATGTTGCACAGTAAGGATGTGGCCAGAAACTTGTAGGGAGAAGCCGTTAACACTATGTGTCATACAGTAAATAGAGTGTATTTCAGACTCGGCACCAAGAAGACTCCATATGAGTTATGGAAAGGAAGAAAGCCAAATGTGAAATATTTCAGAATCTTTGGAAGTACTTGTTTCATTCTAAAGGATAGAGAGAATGTGGGAAAGTTTAATTCCAGAAGCGATGAAGGGATATTTCTAGGGTACTCCTTTACAAGTAAGGCTTATCGAGTGTATAACAAAAGAACCATGAAGGTTATGGAAATGGTGAATGTTGTTATTGATGAGTCTTCAGATTCTTATTCTGAGAAAGTTAATGAGGAACTTCCTAAAGAAATTCTTCCTTCTGAAGCTAAGGAAGTTCAAGAACTCTTTGAACAAGAGCCCACGTCTCCTAGTACTCTTGATACTCCAAGTGTTGTGGAAGAGTCAGCAGATATGCCTACTTCACCAGATTCTGAATCTTATGATGAAAAAGGACCTTCCTCCAGGACCAAATTATATCATCCTCTAGAAGTTATAGTGGGAAACATGAATGAACTCACATTAAGAAAACGTACAGTTGATAAATGTGTTGCTAACTTTGTGTCTTATTCTTGTTATTTGTCATAGGTTGAACCCACTAAAGTTGAAGAAGCTCTTCAAGATGAAAGTTGGGTTGAAGTAATGCACGATGAACTACTTCAGTTTCAGAGGAATGATGTATGGACTTTAGCTCCTAGACTGGAAGGTGAGCATGTCATTGGCACAAAGTGGATATTCTGCAATAAGACTGATGAGGAAAGCAATGTGATTCGCAACAAGGCTCGACTAGTAGCTCAAGGATATTCTCAAATGGAGGGAATAGACTATGATGAAATGTTTGCCCCAATTGCTCGTATGGAGTCCATCAGAATTCTCCTTGCCTTAGCTTGTCATTTAAAATTCAAGCTTTACCAGATGGATGTGAAGACTGCTTTCTTAAATGGACTTCTCAAAGAAGATGTGTATGTGGCTCAACCAAAAGGATTCATAGATCCACACTTTCCAGATCATGTGTTGTACCTCAAGAAGGCATTATATGGATTGAAGCAAGCACCTAGAGCTTGGTATGATCGGTTAACTTAATACTTGGTGTTACATAGGTTCACAAGAGGAAAGGCTGATCAGACTCTCTTCATCAAGAAGGAAGATGGCGAGTTGATAGTTGCTCAAGTCTATGTTGATGACATCATCTTTGGATCAACTAAGGATGAATTTGCTCATGATTTCTCAAAACTCATGCAGGCAAAATTTGAGATGAGCATGATTGGAGAGCTATCTCACTTCCTTGGATTGCAGATTCATCAACAAGATTCAAGTATATTCATCTCTCAATCTAAATATGCTAAGAATCTTGTGAAAAATTTTGGTTTAGAATTTGCTAGTCCTATTAGAACCCCTATGAGCCCAAATGTTAAACTCACTGTTGACTTGTTAGGTAAAAGTGTAGACTCATCACTTTATAGAAGCATGATAGGTAGTCTGCTTTACCTTACTACTAATAGACTTGAAATTAGTTACAGTGTGGGGGTGTGTGCTAAATATCAAGCTAATCCCAAAGAGTCACATATGATTGCTTTGAAAAGAATCATAAAGTATGTCAAAACTACTGCCAACTTTGGTGTGTGGTACAACAAGGACACAAATGATGTCTTAGCTGGATATTCTAACGCTGATTGGGCTGGGAATGCTGATGATAGAAAAAGTACATCGGGGGGTTATTTCTATGTGGGTAATAATCTTGTCTCCTAGATGAGCAAAAAGTAAACCTCCATCTCGTTATCCACTGAGTACATTGTTGCTGGTAGCTGCTGCACCCATCTCCTATGGATGCAAAAAATCCTCCATGATTACGGTATTTGTCAAGAGCATCTAACCATCTACTGTGGCAATACTAGTGCCATCAACATCTCTAAGAATCCGATTCAACATTCTCGAACTAAACACATAGAGATTCGACATCACTTCATTTAGGAGCTTGTCGAAGATGGTACTCTCACTCTTGAGTTTATTCACATTGATGACTAGAAGGCTGATTTGTTCACCAAACCTCTAGACAATAAGCGTTTTGAATTCCTTCGTCAAAACATCGGTGTCATCTCCATGGATTAATCTCTTTCTTTCTTCTTCCTCCTCATGCATTTGCATCTAGTTTTCTAATTGTTTTGTCTTGTTTAACATGTTTTTGTTTATGTGTTTTCAGTTTTGTTGTTTTTTTTTTGTTTAAAAAAATTTTGAAAAATTGAAAAATACAAAAACAATGTGTGTTTGTGTACATTGGTTCTTGTGAACTTTAAAATGGCCATTGAAACAGAGTTTTCTAAACTTTGTATCTTTTGTAGCTTAGATGAGCATCTCTATGCACAACTAAGCAAGTGAGCTTTGTAGCTCTTTGTTTGTGATGAGTAAGGTTAAGTGATTTCTTGAACTTAACACTCGTATCACTCTTTTTGACGGGTTGAACTAGAAAATCCTAAGAGAAAGCCATAAATAACCATCTCACCACTGTTACTCGCCAATCATGATATGACATCTGTATGCTTCGGCATAGCAAAAGTGCAATGTCAAAAGCTTAACATAACTGGGTATCTCTTTTCTCTCTTTCATATACCCATGCATGATATGCTTAATAAAAAGAAAATATGCAAAGAAAATAAAAGCAAAAAGATAAAAAATGCTTTAAATATGATTGTAAGTGTGTTTTCTAGTAGATGTGGGAGTTATAGGATGTATCTCAAAGGTGATAGTCCCCATCAAACAGTTATGATTGTGTGTGAGTTAGAGTGATTTTCTCATATCTCAAATCATCATTACGTAAAGACGTTTGTGCAATCTTGCGATGTTTTCACACACAACATGCAATATTCTTT
The DNA here is from genome assembly GCA_014183005.1 of Castanea mollissima. NCBI lineage: Eukaryota > Viridiplantae > Streptophyta > Magnoliopsida > Fagales > Fagaceae > Castanea > Castanea mollissima. The sequence continues at coordinate 64,248,516 of JACAVU010000002.1, read as the reverse complement.
GCTACTTTTGATACATGTGCAGGTACAATGTGATTTGGCCATCACAAGGTTTACATGTGTTGATGTATGCTCACTAAACTGTCTTAACTTGTTTTTGAAATATAAAATTGGTTAGACTTGTTTAGTGTGTGAGTGTGTGTTTTGAGATCCATGTGCTTAAGATTGTTGTTGAGAGATGTTTTTGAGAGTCTATTGTGTTGATTGGATCATTGGTTGAGTTGCATGATTGATTGCATTCATGTTTGTGTTTTTCTCTTCTCGAAAAACTGTTTTGAAAAGTTGGCTTGACACCTCCTCGATACCTGGCTATCTGTCGAGCTTCTCATCTTTTTCTTATCGCAATCTCGATAGCTTCTCGACACCTTCTGGATCGATCGAGAAACTTTCTGTCCTCTCAATAGCTTCTCGACACCTGGTGGATCGATCAAGCTTCAGCTTTCTTGTTTGTGTTTGGTTCTTGACACCTTCTCGATAGCTGGATCTGTCGATGTGTATTTCTCGACACCTACCTCGACAAAAGTCTCGACACCTCTTGATACCTGCATCTGTCAAAATTTACTGAGGTTCTATATAAAGGTTATGTGCGATCCGGTTCTCATTTCTCTCGATCTCTCTCTCAACAGTTTTGTATTTTCAACTTCTCAAACTCTCTCTCTCACTCCAAATCTTTTTCTTAAGGTTTCTCAAAGCTTCTTCAAGTTTTGCTTCACTTGGTAAGCTTCTTTTTTAGCATTCTACATGCATTTCATGTTTTTGAAACATAGATTTTGGGGTTTTTTTGAAAATTTTTGGGGTTTTTCAAATTTGATGAGTTTGTGTTGAAATTTTTGATAGGTTTTGTAGTTTTGATCTTAAAAACTCCATGCATTGCAACACATTAGCATTCTAACAGTATTCTCATGCAGTTAGATGTGTGAAATATGTTTATGTGCTGGTAGGATTGGATTGGGCTGAGCCTATGATGTTTTTCATAGTGCATGTCACATGTTCATGCATTCCCCATGCATACGTCCTTTCTTTTCAATATACTTGTTATAGTTGAACTGTTTTGGGTCTTTTTTGATTGTTTTTTTCTCCCCCCTTCTCTCTCTGTTTGCGTTAGTAGTGTCTATGGCACCTAAACGTAAGTCTATTTCGACCTAAAACCTTCTTCGTTCTAGGGCCTCTTCATCTTCTGATTCCACTCCTACTCTGTTCGGTTCCATGATGAGAAAGCCCATCAGGACTTCTTGGAGAACTTCTCTAAACGAGGTGTTCATTCGAAACGCCACTTTGTTCTGGCAGACTTTGCCAACACTAACCTTCTCGATGTCTTTCACAAACGGGAATGGGAGTCACTATGTGATGTCCTGGTCACTTGTCCTTCCTTGCTGATTCAGGAGTTTTACTCCAACATGCATGGATTTGATTATTCAGTACCTCTCTTTCTCACTCGCATTCGAGGTACACGCATAGTTGTCACACCAGAGTTGGTTTCCGATGTGCTCCATGTTTTGAGGGTTGTGCATCCTGACTACCCTGGTTGTGAGCGTCTACAGATTGTGTCCAAAGACGAGATGATTTCTGCTTTTTGTGAGTGCCCTTCTGATTGGGGTGAGCATCAGTTTAAGTTATGTCGACCTTTTGCTAAAGGTCCTCGTTTCTTAAACATGGAAATGACTTTTGTTTTACATCCTCTCTCTCATTACAACTCTATCACAGAGCCTCATGCTCGTTTTCTATTGTCTCTTATTGAGGATCTTACCATTGACTTTCCTTCGCATTTTATCTTTTCCATTTTAGATGTGTATAAGGATACGGCTACCTGTGATAAGCTCATCTTTCCTTCCACTATCACAAGGATTTTACGCCATTTTTCTATCCCTTTTCCTATCTCCGACCCTTTTTCTGTTATGGTTGCCATAGATGCCGCTACCGTAAAATGTAGTGAGGCACAGTTTCGGTCGCGTCAGACAAGTTCAGCTGCTCCCTCCTCCCGTTCCGCTCCATCCAGATCTGCTTGTGCTTCATCCGCTCCCTTATCTTCTTCGAGCGATGTGTCACTAGGAGATATCATGACACAACTTCAGTGCATGAATGCTCACCTCGATGCACTCTCTACAGAGTTGTATCAGGTGAATGTTTGTGTTAGTCGCATTGCTAGGCGATAGGCGACCATGGGTGGTTTTTCTCCTGAGGCTTCTCCTCCACCACCTCCTATGGCTTCCACGTCTGGGGATGATGATGATGATGGAGATGCTACCGATGAGATTTCTACTTGACACTCTACCATTTGTCACTCATGACAAAAAGGGGGAGTAGTTTTGGGTTATGATGCTTAGGGAGGGTTTGTATAGGGACTTTTTGAAAGGGGGAGTGTTGAGTGTTGAGGGATGTAGTGAGGATTACTTGTATCTTTTTCTTTTCTCTCCTTTAGACACATAATTTTCTTGTACCTAGGTCTTGTGACCATTATTACATACATTGTGCTCATTTTGTTAAATATATATATATATATATATATATATATATATATATATATATATATATATATATATATATGACGTTGTATGTTTCTTTTACCTATCTTTACATGTGTTGTTTCTTTTCTTTCTTTATACACATGTTTCTTTATTTTTATGCAATATATTATTTTTGTTTTACACTAAGATGCCTTGATGAGTTTTGTTTAAAGTGTTTCAGAAATATAGGTTATCAAAGTCTACTTGTCATAAACTCTCTTCTTGCAAAGTTTTTCAAGAGTTTGTGTTAGGATAGATTTTATTGTATTCAATAAGTGTATATAAGTTGAGTGATTTATGACTTTTCTCATATGTTCATTTTTTGGTTATGGTTTTGTCACGGATTGCCAAAGGGAGAGATTGTTAGGACATATGTGTTTCACTTGTTTAGAACATATGTCATTCATTATTTATGTAATTGGCTAATCCTTTGTCAAAACGTACTGTACTTGTAATTGGGTAGATTTAGGATAAGGTTAATGCTTCAAGAAACAAGGTTTCAAGATCAAGTGTTAAAGCCATGCAAGTCGGTCCAAGAAACCAGTTGAGAAGTGCTCTTCATTAAAGCTCAATAGCTGCATCTATCGAGCTTTAAAAAGCTGTTCTAGCCCCGAGGCTCGACAGCTGCTCGACAGCACCTCGACACTTGTAGCTATTGAGATTTAAGAAAAACAGATTCCTAGTTCTGTTTTAACTCTAATTCGTGGATGTGTCTTTGGGCCTTCTTTTCTCCTAACCCTAGACATATAAAAGGATTATTTTAAGGGCCGTCAAAGAGTGGCAAGTTGCACAAGCATTGAGAATTCCTTGTTTATGCAAATTGTAACTTGAGACGAAGTTCTTGCCCTAGTTCATCTCTCTTGTAAAGAAGTTGTTGTGTCTTTGCACTGTAGGGTTTGGTAACCAAGCATCTTCTTGATCTTCATCGTCTAGATGAATTGAAGAATTTTGCAGCCAACAAATCTTCTCTAGTTGGTGTTTAAAGTCGCGTACTGGGATCCGTGCAATTGGTTAGTCACGTACTTGGGAGCCGTGCATTGAAAGGAGAAATTGTCACTATAGAACAAGTCCAATTGGGTATTGGGGTAAGGGTTCAACTGTAAGTTGGTAAGGTACTTGGGATTCCTTTACTTGTAATCACTTGTTGTGATAATAGTGGAGTTTCGGGAGTGGTGACCTTAAAATCACCCGGTGGAGTTTTTGCCGTGTAGGTTTTCCTCATTCGTAAACAAATCACCGTGTTATTTATTTTCTATTGCATACTTTAGTTTATTGGTGATTAGTTTGTGCTACCACGCGTTTGCATGTTAATTTGATTAATTAATAAACTTGGCAAATTAATTAATTAATCCATCACAAGGGGTCAATTCGTTTTTGGCCTATCATTAGTAAACACCACATACCTCTTAGTTGCAAAAATAAAAGGAATCAATCACCCTTGAGTCACAGAATTTCCCACTTAAAATCAGTTTTCACACTTAAACAATTTTATCCTAGACAATACTGATATATCCAAATTCTCTATTTATTCACTTAACTATCCAATTCACTTTTAGTCTTTGATCAGCTTGTTCTGTTTTACATATTCTCACTATCTATTAATTGGTCTATTTGCACTACAACTCTATGCAACTCTAGGATTTTATTACATGTCTATCCATCATATAGACTACTACAATTCTTATACAAATAATATAACCTTGATTGATCAATCTAATATTAAGTAGGAAATTAACATATATCAATAAACTTCAATATAGGCTGAACCTAATGGTAGGGTCACATGTATGGGATAGATTCAAGTAAAATAAGACTTCCATTTAGGCCGAAAGAAGTATGTTTGATCCAACTAATAATAGAAGCCGTATATTATATATATATATATATATATATATATATATCTTAGTTCATTCACCCAATGACCCATAATCCTCTTGATGCCGTTGGACTAGTTTTAGACAATAATAAAAAGGTGATGGTTAATTGGTCAACAATTGAGGCTATGTGTGAATACATATTAACCACAAGCACCCTTTTCCCTTTAACATGGTGACAAAGTCCAAGCCTATTACTCTATTTGGTTCAATTTCAAAGTCTGTGGCCCTTTCTTGACATATTGACCATTCCTTATCTAATATAATACAATTATAGGAGCCCTTTTCTATTAGTATAATGATAGTCTAGGTTCATAACAATTGCTAGCTATTGACTATTCAAACTTCTTAAATCTAGAGTATGAGAAAATCATACCTGTAGACTCCAACTCAACGCCACAGTGAAGAAAGGCAAAGTTCAATAGTCGAATGAAGCAAAAGGAAGCCCATCAGTAAAATACACGTGTGACTAAAGAGGAAGAAGGCTAGGGTTTTATTTTATTAAAAAAAAAATTATCAAGGCCCATATATTTACTTATGCTATCTCACTTGACTTCATATTCCATAGTATTTATCTCATTTTTAATATTTTAGGCCCAAATCAATTTAATCCATTTAATTGTAGGTTTCCTTTATAATTTACGTATAATAATTAAATTGGTATCAAAGTTGTGGGGTGTTACAGAAATTGTTGTCTCAACAAAAAATATTTTATGGTTGATTAGAGTTCATCCAAGTGTAGGTAGAAGAAAAGAGTTCAACTTAATTCCTCAAAAGATTTTTTTTAAAAAAAATTACAAGGTTGGGGGTTTATGAGGGGGACATCTATGGAGATGCATCAACCTCGTTAATATTTTTAATAGGATTGCTCCTTGAGTCATTACCCTCCTCTTGGCATCCTTCATATTGAAGAAGCAGCAAAAGGTAAACCAGACAAATGCCAAGGTGTTTCATCATTTCCAATTCATTTAGGAAATTCTTGTTTTGAATTTGTCATTGAAAATTATTACATCATCATTTAAGGCAGCCACAATGAAGATCTCTATGATTTGTGTTACTCCACTCATGTTGATGAGAACTTTTTAGAGTTCGAAAACCTACTTAGGCTAAGTGGGGCAACCATAATTGCAATAGGGTCTTGCAAACAAGACTATCTAGTTACAAGCTCAGACCAATTAAACATAAAGAATAACATTTCTTTCTTGGTTGAAGCAACCCAATCGGAAATTTCCGCTCCATTATGAAAACTGGGGTTGTAATATTTGTTTTACATTTTCAAAATTCAAAGAATTTCCGCAATTTACAAAAGAGTGTCCCATTAAAATTATCTTGCTTTTCAATTGCCGTCAAATCTCAGAAAAATGTCTTGGAAATCAATGCTTTCAAATCTCCATTTTAATTTTACATGGTGTCTAATTTCTCAAATACAAATGCAACCATTCCATACAATTTGCCGTTGGCAAGCACATTGGTTGAGTTAAGTGCAATTTATTAAAGACGAAAGTGCATGATTAAAGAATAATTAATTATACATATTCTGATGCACCCTTGGCAACCTATAATAATTGGGTAAGATAAATAATGAAGGCTTATGATTAAGGTTATTGCTTTAAATCCAAAATCACAATCAAGAAGTATCACCATTGTAATTATCATCATTATTAGTTTTAAGGCAAAAATGGGCAAATGCCCTTTCCATGCAAAAGTAACAAGGTTCTACCCCTTTTCCAAATTAATTAGGAAAGTGCCCCTCTTTTGTAACTCAACAATAGGAAAATTGATTTTTTTATGAAGAACTCGATATCCCTATGATCGAGTTACTCTAGCTGTTGTGCCACGCTGGCTTAGCAGATGTGGCTTTTTCCCAATAAAAAATGCTTGTGTAGTTATTCATAACTCGGTAAGCGTAAAATCGAGTTTTCTTCAGCGATTTGAACCCCTAAGACCCTAACGTCTCATTACGCCTATTCACTCACTCTCTCCCTGTACACTCTCTCTTCCTCGCTCTCTGCCATCACTCTCCCTCTACACTCTCCCTCGCTCGCTCTGCAATCAGGCTTCCCCACTCTTCACCACTCACCATCAGTCTCACCCTTCCTATCTAGTCTCCATCAGTCGTCGTTGCTTCTCGTCGCCGTTGACTACAGGTACGTTGCTCTCCTCTTATCTTTTCTAATTTTGGTCAATATTAAGTTGTGTTTAGTGTGGGATTTTGATTATTTTGTTGAAACTTACTTAAAAGTTGTAAATTTAGTAATCAAGATGAGATTTTTGCTGTCCTTTATATGCTACAATGATGATGATCTAAAGTATTTGTTTCTATATGGTTATGTCTATGTGATTTTCTCATTAATGAGAATTTTGTTGTCTTTTACATGTTGCAATGATTATTTTCGCATTAATGAGTGTAAATGTACTTGGGGTTTTGGCAAATGAGTTTGGTGGGTCTTTTACATGCTCCATGAAGTAAACTGTTCTATTAATAAATTACCATTAGTTATCATAAGACAAATGAACATGAAGTAACCTGTTCTATTAATTAAAATTATTTATTAATATATGAAAGTATAGTTTATATAAAGATTTCCGTTTCTGCGATAGGTGTTGAACTTCACGTTGATATCGTTTCCTGTTTCATTTGTTGTAGAATTTCTATTTGCTGCAAACAGTATGAGTGTATGCACTGACATTGGAAACAGAGAATATATTGCTGCTTTCATTAGAGTTGAAGCCATGACATGAATTTCATTATTTCCATTTTAAGCTTATTTCTTAGATTAAATTAATCTGTGACATTGAAAATAGAGACTAAATGCACATCAAAGTTTGTAACTTTTGTTTTATGATCATTTGTTTTATGATTATCAGAGGGGGATTAATCTATCTTTGTCTTTCATTCTCTCTAAGAATGTGTGAGTTATAATATGTTGACTGTTACTTCAATCTATCTTTGTTTTTTCATTTGTTTTATGTTGACTGTGAATCATATACTTTTTATCTTTTTGTTAAATGCTGGTTCTCGAATCTTCTATCATTCATTTGAATCTTGAACCAAATGATAAAATCTCTTTTAAAGTAGTAAGACAATTTGGTGATAAGATGTCTGAATGACTTTACTTTTGTTTGGTACCTTTTTGTTAGTTTTTGTTAATGTTAATTGAATTTCTTTTGTTTTAATTCGTCACTGTGCTCTCCCACAAATTAAGATTGATCTTTCAAGTATGCTTTCTTTTTTGCTAAAACCAAACAATTTTCATGGAGAGAGAGAGAGAGAGAGAGGAATAGAAGGATATTTTGAATGCCGAGATTGTCCATGCAGAGTCTTAAATTTCAATTAATAGGGTTGTAGTATTATTGGATGTTATTGAATGCGTCTAGACCTCCAAAGCTTTCTGTTCTCATACTATTTGTAATTTGTAGTTTGTACTAGAAACTTAGGGTATACATCTTGTTTTCTTCATTGGTTTTTGTTGTACTTGGTTTATATTTGTTGAAATTTAAGGCTTATGGTGCTATGTAGAATCTTGACTATTGCTTATAGCTAATACTGGGCCTAGGTATAGTTTGGAGTCTGATAGAGTCATTCTCCTAGCATTTGAAAATGACTCACAAAGCAGGAAATTGAGTAGAATTAACTCCTAAAATGTTGAAAATAGACCTAACAAACCCGAAAATGGGCTGACTGAGTCATGGTATGCTTACATATATGGGGAGTAGAAATGTAGAATAATTAGTATAGGGATCTTAGTTGAGACCAAATGAGCTGTAGTTGTAGGGATCTTAGTTGTCCATTGTAAATGGGCGATTGCATAGGACATAAAACAGGGAGCTGTCAAGGATGACCATATAGAGAGTGTTACTTTGTTGAAAAGAGCAAGTTTGATTGAACAGGTTTGAGAACAGAATACCTAAACATTGAGTTGTTGCCATTTATATTTACTATGTCACTGCATTGGTCATAAGCCATAGAGTTGAATTTAAATGTCCTTGGGGGAAGATCACATATTGCGTGTTGCATGGTTAAATTTAATTGGAAACCTAATATGCAGCTCCTAATAATTGTAATTGATATTTTCCCAATTAAAATCACTCTCAAAGACATCATAAACCAAAAAAAAAACTATCACATTTAAATATTGCTTAGATGCTGAACATCTAGGTATCAATCAAGTTTCTAGCACATTAATTAGTCATTTGTTTGTTTTTTTACTTCAATTACATATAATAGAAAAAAAAAAAGTGTTTTTATGTAAAATTATGGCAAGTTCTTATATATTTAAGCTTTGATTTGATTGCTTTTGGGTTGCATGTTAAGTGGGGGTACGAAGTGATGTTGACAATCTTGTTGGGATCATAATATGTCTTACTTGTAAGATAATTGCTAACAATCTATTTGTTGCCACGTCAGATATGCAGGCACTAGATAGAGTGCAGCCTGGACCTGACGATCAGATCCAGTTGACCCGGCAGCTGGATCATCAATCAACTTAGCTTTAGAGGCGTGCCATCGACGAGGTATGTTTAATGTATTATTAATACATGTTTGTTTTATACGCAACCTCGCATGCACTACCTAACACAATGCTCGTCCGTGTGCAAGTGGTGCCTAGCTTCATAAAGGTTCAACGCCATAAATATGTATTGCCGCAGGGTGGGCTAGACCCACGTATCATGCAATACATAGATGCAATAGGTTTGACTGGGTTATTCAAGATTCCTGATATGGAGGTTGACCACGCCTTGATCATGGCCTTGGTTGAGCGGTGGTGTCTGGAGATGCACACGTTCCACTTACCCTATGGAGAAATGGGTATCACCTTGCAAGATATAGAGATGATGTTAGGGATTCCGGTGGATGGGTTGCCTATCACTGGGAAGACAGACCTGATATGGAAAGAGGTTTGCCGAGATTTGTTGGGCCATGAACCTCTGCCCTCGAGACTGAACATAAACATGGGTTTCCTTGCTGGGGCAAGGATAAGATACACATGGCTTGATGCAATGTTTGAGGTTTCCCCAGCTGCGGACGCCGGTGATGAAGTAGTGTAACAACATGCTCGCTACTACCTACTTGTTTAGATGGGGGCCCTATTGTTCATGGACAAGTCGGCGGACTGGGTCTCGCCCCTACCTTTGCAATTCCTCAACCCAATCAGCAATGTGAGATGGTACAACTGGGGTAGTGCAACATTGGTCTGGCTCTACAGGCATCTTTGTAGTGCATCGAAGAAGGATGCAATGTAGATTGGAGGAGCACTCTTGTTGCTGCAGCTATGGGCCTATTTAAGGTTCCCATAAATATGCCCTATTATGAGGCCGCCTCTATCGCCAGTGCACTCAGGGCCCCTTGCCATTAGGTACGTTCATTGAGTTCTTGTTATTCAAGCTAAGCCTCTCTTAGGAATAATTATTTATGTGTAATAGTATATTAGATTTTATTTGTCTCTTTGATATAATTAAAAATATGTCAAACTAATAAACGAAAGCAACTTATCAATGCTTAGTATATGGATGTGAAGTATAAAGCAAAGTTTGTTAAATGTAAAGTTCAGTAACGAACATTTGTCAAAACCCCATGTTTGCTAGGTGGATCAGGCCAAAGAGCACCACAGAGCTTGCCACACATGTCCTTACTGCATACCGGACGTCGCTGGCTACATTACGGGCAGAGTAGGTATACGGTTAATTTACATCCTCAATTTGAGATTTATAATTTCGTTTCCCTCAATTGCATGGCCACATTTTTATTTTTATTTTTGTTTGAATTCTTGCAATATGAGTTGATTTAAGAATATTGGTTCCTTTCTAGGTTGGTTATGCTTTTATTGAAGCCCGTTAAAAGAATTTAGGATCTATGCTTGGTATTGATGCTTCGTTAGATTAATTTGAATCATGGTGCTGATTGACATCAAGTTTTGTATTGGTGAATGCTGCCTTTGAATTCTACTCCTACACCCTAAATTACCTACCTATTAACAATAGACAAAAAAGGGGGGGGGGGGGGGGGAAGGAATTGAGTGCACTAGAGAATTGAACATGTTCTGTTAAGAAGCTTAATACTTAAGATTAATATTAACTAGTCCCTAACCCGTGCTATGCATGTGAAAGCTATTAAATATGAGTTAGAAGATTATTCTAATCTTGCACACAATCTTCTCTTTTTCTTCCCCAATTTTCATACACTGCCAACTCTGTCTCAAGCTTGAACTGAATATAATTTCATTTAGTTTTGTGTTGCATAGGATTAAATGTGTTTTGTTTCCTATGTTGGGGCTCCTTTGTTACTGTTAATGTGTATTTCTAAGTTCTAACATTTACATTGTTGTATTTCTTGTATATCTCTATAACTTTATCCATAACATGTACCACAAACTATATGATACACATGAAAGAAATATAATTCATTGACCAAACATCCATTCAGCAAAAAAGAAAGACCATAAACACCTAATTAACCATGATAGAAGCTGGTAAGGCATTTACCACAAAACGTGACTTGTGAATCATCTAAGAAAATCTAAGACTTTACAAATGTAGTCCTAGTACAATACAATGCGCATTAATATTTGCTACCAACTACTAATTAATTATTTTAGTATGTCAATGAGTATTTCAACATTAACTACAGTAGCAACACTTGGTTGATGCAGCCATAATGCTGCACTACCTCATGATTCTTAGCAATTTAGAACATGCAAATTATGAGTTGAACATACTATGAAGGTCAGAATTAAAAGCCTACAAGTATATTAAAAAAAATTACACCTATTAGTGGTAATTTGAACTCTAGTAGAATAACCTACTACTAATTTCACGAAATTGAATCCTGGAAGACATTTTCTAAACCTACAAATCAATTTAGAAAAAAAATAAAATAAAATAGGGAGCACAAAAAAGAAAAAAAGAAACCATCAAAGATAACCAATTTTGAAAGATAGGTTAGAAGGAAAAGTTTGATGTACCTAGCATATGTTCATGTTGTCTTTCCCACATTGGCTCCTGCGTTTTCACATCCTTGAACTCACTCTAAGTTGAAACCCCTAAGCGTTCCTAACCAAAAAGAATATATTTTTTTACAAAATATTCAGTAAAATTGTTAACAAAATTGGAGTACAACCATCAATCCAAAAGAATGTTCAAGTTTTGTACTCTTCTTGGCAGTAAAATACATAATTACACCATTTCTAGATTCAATTTCAACTCATCATACCAAACTCATTCAAAGTTCAATGCTAACTTAAACCAATTACAACAAAACTTAAATCTCACCATAAACCATAACAGAACCAGCCAAAAAAAAAAAAAAACTGAAAACCCTAGTATCTGTTCGTGTCACTTAGCTTTGACTGTTATGCATATGAACATGGGGCTAAAAATGGAATGGGGATCTGGGTCAACCCATATCTTTTACTATTTTCTACAGATCAATGCTAGTCATTGTTTTAATTGCTTGTTGACTTCATTTTGTTAATATTTTGAACACAATGTTGCTGTATTTTACTTTCTGCCCAATAATCCCTGAATATTTTGTGTATGAATAGAAGAAAGAAATTCCATGCTTTCCATATTACATATCACAAACATAATCTTAAATTAGTATGATGTCTCACTATCACAAAAATAATCCACTTATGCAGATTGTATGGGAGCTGTACACACATACGTTGGGCTCCCTGCTTGTGTATTGCACCGCCGGGCAGCATATTTGGAGGGCCGAGGTGCCATTGATCTACTTTTGGATAATGGAGGGGCATCATCCTTCCGTCAATTTGGGATGAAGCAACCAGTTCCACTTATTGTTAATACGTCGACTGCCCTTCACAAAATATCCCTCCAAGGTAAATGGGAGAAGGACTGGGTGGTAGAACATGCTGTCTATATTCAACAATGGGCCAACCGAGGGAATGAAGCTCACGCTACCCCTCTCCTGGACGGTGATGATACGTACCTCGTTGATTACATGAAGTGGTACAATCACAGCACAAGGCGGTACATAACACCAGAGTCTGCGTATTGGGAACTCATGGTGAGGCAACAATTCTAGAACCCTTTGTTGAAACCATTGTTTGATTAAATATCTTCAGCAGGTTTATCCTACATGCAAAACTCCACAATAATTATCGTCGTTACATCTCTGAGTTTATCTTTTACTATATTTTAAAGTAAAAAAATATTTTAATTTAAGTTCTTCATAAATAAGTGAATTTGTCTTCATCCAATTTGTTTGCATGAGGAATGGTTCCCAGGGCAATGACAAGAAAGACCACACCTTTGTTCATATAATTATATTCAAATTTTAAAAAGGGAGGGTGGGGTTTCATTCTTTTATTTTTATTTTTTGTTCTTCGTGGGCTTGTAATTTCAAATGGACGGACGGTGCAACTCTTTTTAGTAGTGATAATTACACATTTCATGATAGTTCACAGTTAGAGTAGATAGCCTTACCTCCAGGACTGAAAGCTAATTACATATTTTATGATAGATATTACCTGTATAGTGCATAAGTGTTTTATGGTTGTTCTCAAATTAAGGACTTAAATTTCTGAACAAACATTGTAAAATTTCAGTGAACTTGGAGGTCGCAGTTTTGGTATTTTCATAATTGTCGGGTGCTGTAGAATCTGTTGAAAATAAGTATAGTTTTGAATGTTCTTTTTTATGTTGTTTTGGTATAAAAGCATAAGAATCTTTTCATTACTGGGCCTAATTGTTTTATTATGCACAGTTGAGTGAAAGTTGTCATTTATACTGTTTTATTTGTAAAATAATGAAAATCTTATTTTTCCCTCACCTTTGCTTTGGAGTCAAACTCAAAGGTGCTACTTTTATGCTCTAAATTTAACATCATATGCTCCTGTTAATATGGTTTACAAAGCGTTACCTTAGGTGGATAGGTAAGTTGTTATGTATCTTGATATACTTGGTCGTTGGACCTAGTCCAATAGTTTAATTGTTTTTAGTCTGCCTTCGATTAAACCTAATGCAATGGTATGTATTCCATAAACCTGTTAATTGCCCATCGTGTAACTGGAAAATATTTTTTAAGACTTGATAATTTGTGCAAATGCTTTGGAAAACATTAGAGAAAGGTGGTTGATTGACCACTCTAGTGCACTATTACCTTATATGACATCAAGTATCTCAAATAAGTAACATTTCAGTCCAATTAAAATTTACTACCTTTTTCTTTTGATTTTGGAACAGATTTATCTATGTTTTGCATCATACCTGCGTTCCTGCTTTTATGACACCCTTGTTTTGCAGGTTCGGACGATGCTTAGGTCTCTATAGAGGTGCGACGAAGGTTCTGACATGCACAATGACCTTAAGTTGACCTTAGAGCTTATGGAGGAGTTAGGCCGACTTAAATTGGCGGATGCACTCGCAAAAGTGGCAACGTTTGGAACACAGGCCCCGAGTCGCGGTGGGCGAAGTGGTGGGTCTCTAGGGGGTGGATGTCGTGGAGGTGGTCGAGCTAGACACGGCCGTACGACCGAGCTGGATCCCATCTACGAGGAAGGGGATGACTCGGGTGCAGAAGAGTTATGGCTTGGCACTGATTGGGTACTGTTTGATGACTACGACAGGACACCACGATGCACGCCTGATGCTAGTGCTAGGCCACCCCACCCCGCCGGTCATGAGGACACTATTCCAACCCAGACTGCGTCCCGTGGTGCTAGCGCAAACTATGAGGACCCTTCTCGTATGTCGCCCCTAGTTTTTAGCGGATCTGCCCATGATGGAGGATGCATATTTGTCCCCACACCAGGCTTGCCCACCCCTTCTCTAGTGCATGTGGAGCCCACTATGGCAACCTCATCTCTAATCCCCCACGGAGAGGATGTACAAATTGAGCAGATTCGGGCTGAGGACATTGAGCCGGTGGAGGGTTTGCAGAGATCACGACATCCTTCTGTGCATGCTCCCGATTATGGGACTGATGATGGTATGTACTTCATCTATGCTTCCCATCTTCTTGAGCTACTTATACTGTGCATTTGATTGAATATGTTAATTTAATTATGGTGTTGTGTCGGATGAAACAGGTAAGATTAGACCTGTGAGGGCATATGGCTGGAAATGAAAAGATCATTAAATGCGCTAGTATGTGCTTATACTTCCTGACTATAGTTGATTGGATATTTCTGTTTCACTTTTCTTTTAAAGTTGTATCTTTTTTTTAGATCTCATATATGGTGGAAAAAATGCGGCCTGCAAAGACTAAATATTTGCAATTTTTTCACAATTTATTAGAGTGAGCAGTTATAATTGGTATGCCCCATCACTTTCTTTTGATTCCATACTAATACTATTGTTATTGTACCCACTAAAATACAAGAGAGAGCAAGCATATTCATTACTTCATGGGATTTTGGAGAAATGTATGTTTATCATAATGCCATTATTGATCCCCTCTCTCTCTTTCTCAATCAATTTAAGAGAGGATGTTTGATAGTTAATATGCATTAATTGTCTCACTAACATGATTAATTAGCATGGCTATGTTCCTCATTATATTTGTGTACTCTCACCTACACGCACATGATCTGGGAAGACTTTAAAAGCATTGAAGTTTGCCATTGCTTAATAAAAGCTACGAAACACACACACCCAAAACTCACTTTCTCTCATTCACTACCTAGACAGAAAGGTGTTTACTAAAAAATGTAAGGTGGTGGGCTATATAGTTGAACTTACACACTTCCTAAACCCATGTAAGTTTGTTGATATTTGAGTCCTTTGTAGGGTGCTTTTTGTCTGGCAGATATACCAAAAAAAAGTAGAAGAAATTGTGCTGGTATCCCCCAAAAGCTGGTGATCAAAGCTGAATATGTTCACAGAATCAATGAATGGGTTTGTTTGAGTTGTTTAGAATTTCTATGCAAGGCATGGCTACAAACAAGTTAGCTTATCATGCTAAAGATGCTGATTGTGCCTTTGTGTTAATAATGCCACCTTCTGTAAGTGACTTAGCCTTCCAACCCATCCCCTATGTCTTTAGGTTTTCACGAGGGTTGCATTTATCATATATGCTTTCAAAGGTAAAATAATAGTGCTCATGAAAGTCACAATCCATATGCATGTCTTATAGTTGAATGGATTTGAGAGTGGTGTTTTTTATATAATTAAGTTTGTATGATATGAGCATGTTATTAGATAACATCTTGCATTGGGTACTTGGATAAAAGGTCATAATGGTTTCTACTTTCTAACACTTTCTTTTCTTAGTTATAAGTGACAAAATCAGGAAATATATTTAGTGGTATTGTTACTAATTTATGGCTTTTCTTTGCAGATTCTTCATATATCATATGTTGAAGTTATAGAGACCAAAATGATGAGAAATTCTCCTATTATTATCTTCACAGTATGCATTTTATTTTTCTTTGAACTCAATCGCAAGCATGTTTAACACAGTTCTTGTGGAAACAAACTCTGATACTCATTAACTTCTCCTTGATGCCAATATACATTCAGTACAATATGCGTATGTGTGCTTGTGATGGGTTCAGGGTTAGGATAATTTGTAGGTTTTGATTTATAATTGTTGAGGAGAAGGTTGTGGGGTTTTGCTAGGAATTAAAAGATAATTTGATGAGTTTCTTGATGGTTACTTGGTAGAAGAAAGTTAGGGTTTGATAGGTAATAGGAAGGACTTAAAGTGTAGGAAACTAACTATGAGGAAATGTAAAGTGTAGTCCACAATTGTCTACTGATTGCACCATGAATCACCATTCAATTGCACTCTTGATTGGACAAAAGTTTTTGTAATAGAGTACGAGGGAGATGTTGGTATAAAAAGTCTTTAAATGACCTTAAGCCAATTGACAAGTTCACATTGTGTCAGGCATTACAATATTATATTTTTCTTTTTTTCTCTAAGGACGATGTCTGAAACACTGATTTGTAGAATGCATATTAGCTAAAATGATCTTTAAAGTCCCTTTTTCACTCAACTTAGTAACTTAAAGTTGAGTTTACTAGTTTGTTTACTAACTTCACTGCTTGAGAAATGATAAGTTTGGAAAATGCTTATCAGAAAGGTGAGAAATGATATGTTCTCCTTGATATTGCCGAGACCTATAATCTAAAACTAACTTATATTTTAAAATTTCTCTTCTTTGTGAATTAGGTCCAATCCCACTTTGTCTGCTCGAATAAATCTCCAGTGAAATTTGATGCCTTTCATATGTTCAACTAAAGACTCTGGCTGCACATAAACCAGTAAATCATTCGAGGACAATTCAACTATTTTCTCTATACTTGAAATCTGTACATTAGCACGAATTATTGAGTAGACTGGAAATATTTATCTAAATTGATGTCAAGTAAATTGCATACGCGTTATACTCGATTGTTCTTTTTTCTTTATATAAATGTTACCAAAGTAGTCATGATGTGAATGTCAGTACTATTACCTGATTGTGCCTTTTGAAATTTGAACTATTATTTGATGACAATGTTTGCGAAAATCGTGATCCATATTAATGCGACAAAATGTGTTTGGTCTTACTATTATTTGGCGTAAACAGTTTCTTATGTGCAAGTGGGAGTGAGCCAGATAGGCGAAGAGACTTCTTTATTATTTTGGATGGCTTAATGAGGAGAAATGTTATAGTCAAATCTGCAGGTTTGGTTGCATCGGTACTGGGTTACTCACCCTTGAGCATGGGCTGATGTTTTATGAACTGTGCACTACCCCAAAGCTTCTAGGGCCTTATACTGTGCAAACATGGGACAATATCTTTTGACAATTTTTTTTTTCTTTTTTGAGAAAATGTAGTGTGGAAACTAATATAATAAGGTTAACTAGAAAATGTGATGAATGAAACAATTAGCAGGTTTGTTATCAAGTATCGCAAGATAGCCACCCTGCTAGTCAAACAACTGGAAAACGATGACATTTCTAGTTAAACCCCAGGAAATTGAAACTAGTTACTCGACATATATACACATCTTATTGAATACTACAACCGGAAGTCATACTTTTGCATTCATTTACCCGTACGCTGTCTCTTCGGTTCGTCAACTTCATTATCCCCCACAACATGGGACACCACCTTATTCAACATGTTTGCACTCAAGGTTGCAATCCTTCTTGCGTGGTCACGCTCCTCAATGGCAACTTCCAGCTAATACCTCAACAAGGTGTTCCTAATGTCCCCACTTGGATAGTCGGTTCCTTCGCTTCGAGATGTGCTCGGTGGACTTGTAGTGGACATGTTCGAACTTGTCCATGATGTTGATGCACCACCTTGCATGCCCATACCATTACGATACAAATACTTCATGTATGCGGCTTCTACTTCCCTTCAATCTTTATATGATTTGTGATTAGCGTTTGAGAACTTATGAACTTGTTTGCTCGCATCTACCCAACTGTCGTATATGCCTGTAACACGACCGTTAAACACAACATAGGTACGACCCATCTCGCTCTACAAACACACAATGATGGAAAGTCCTTGCACTAAAATGGTGATGCATCTTACTACCGGAGTAGGACTGGGTTTAAATAGAGAAAATGGGAAGCAAAAGTTGATTTGTGAGTAGTCGAGTTATTGAGTAACTCGATTCTTAAATTGCCGAGTATCTCAATCGCCATCACGTTAATAGAGGTCCTGTACACATAACTCGGCTACTTAGATGTCGAGTTCTTTATATATCTCAATTTTAATAATATCGAGTTATGATTGACTACCCATACCCACATATCAGAGCCCATGCATGTGTCTGCCTCTCTATAATCATCATAGCTTCAGCAAGCTTTTTCCACCTCACCTTTGCATCCTTACCAAGCTTTCAACAGTTGTGGTGCCCTTCATCTATGTTGTGACACATCTCCCTAACAGGTATATCTTCACTTTTGGAATATTAGTGTTATTACACTTGGATTAGCAGTTTAGCATAAATGTGATTACCTTCAGACAACTCATTGTCACACTATGTCTATGTATATCTTGACTTGGATACACACACACACACACACACATATAGATATGGAAGGCAGTTTAGCATAAATGTGATTACCTTTAGGCAACTCATTGTGACACTATGTCTGTATACACACACACACACACACATATATATATATAGATATGTATGAATAGATATATCTATATATAAACAAACCTACCTACCCATATATGATCATATATATAGATGTAGCCATCCCTTTTTTGATATATTTTGATGGTAATTGAAAAAAATTCTGTTACTTTCTCAATTGCTAATTAATGATTTTTAAAAATGATTAATTAGCAAAATCTTATATATATATATATATATATATATATATATATATAATAGGCAATTGTGTGTGTGTGTTTGTGATAGTGACACTATATACATATATAGTAATGAATGTATAGATACTTATGAACATTAATTTCAAACACACATATATTAATATATTCCTTTGATGATGATATATGCTTGGTGTATTATAGGTATCAATAATGATGTAACAAGCAATCACGGTTTAAATTGTTTGGCTTTTTTAGTTCTGAAAAGTTTTAGTGTGTAGGTTCTAGAAAAGAAAGCTTGAAAGGTGAACAAGTTCATCTGTTAAGAATACATAGGGTATCATTATAGTGCATCTGTAAAAGTGTTATTGTATGTTCACGTGTGTAAAGATTAATTACACCATGGCTTAACATATCCCCCTATCTTCTAAATGATAACCACAATTAATTGTCCTTTTCCAGGTCTGCCATGGGTCGTCATTACTTCTACGTTTACTATGATGGGGAGCAGTATTTCCATGACATGCATTGGCTGTCCTACAGAGGTGAGTCAATGAAGAAGAAGTTCATTGAGTTGAAATGTGGAACACACTTGAGAAAAATGCAAAGGAAGATAATGGAAGCTCTAGGGTTGGACAGGGAGTCACATAAGATAGCCATCGTGAACATGTCCCAACTACTTGTCAATACTCAGGCTTTCTACAACACAAATCTGTTGGGTTGCAATGTTGACTTGGACATGATGTGGACAGTGATTAAGCGGACCCCCCAGTACATATCGTCCGACTTGTATGTAACAGTTTAGGCTATTGGGTTCCATGTTGGTGCAAGTTTGTAGCATGGTAATGGGGTGGAAGAGCCACACTCGTTTCCGTTTGAGGTGCATCCTTCCTTTGTCGATGCCACGCCCTTGGACAACACCTAAAAAGCCGAAGTGTTAGGCACCACCCAAACACATGATGTGGGAGGGTCTAGTCACGCATATGAACATGTCCAACCCTATATGGACGAAGGACTTAATGCTGATCCCAGTCAAGATGTGTATGAAGAGTTCATTGATGATCATGGACCGGTGGACAATTTAGAGGTGATAGAGTTTCTACAAGATGAACAGAAGTTATATGCTTGCCCTAACATAGTTCCTATCCCAGAATGGTTCACATCAAACACATGGGACAATATTAATGACCTATCACCTGCATTAGATACAGGACAACTTACAAGTTGGCATTAAGGTGATTCACCAGAGAAGGGAATGCTATTCAAGAATAAAGCCTCCGTTCAGCATGTATTGACCTTCTACTCTGTGGAGCATAATAAGCAATACAAGGTCATCAAGTCTGACACCAATAGGCTGGTAGTGCGGTGCGTACGTGATGCATGCCCGTGGTCAATTCAGGCTAGCTTCAGCAAAAAGCACGGGATGTGGGTGATCAGTAAATGTTAGGGTCCCCACAGTTGCACATCCCTCCAGGTAGTGACCGATGGACGGATGATGGATTCAAGATTCATTTCCTTTGCACTTGAGCAGTATGTATGGGAGGACATTGCAAGATCTGTAAAGGACTTACGTAGTATGCTGCATGTGAATCATTTGCATGAAGTTAATATGTACAAGGATTAGGAAGCCAAACAGAAGGCAATTGCACGTATTTACGGGGATTTTGATGAGTCATACGCAGAATTGCCACGGTTTCTAGCGGCATTGTTTGATACAAATGTGGACACAGTAACTTTGTTCAAGGGCGACCCTCGTGTCTCGGGGACTTGTACATTCAACTCTGCGTTTTGGACTTTCAGTCCGTGTATTAGAGGGTTTAGGTATTGCAGGCTGATGATAAGCATAGATGCAACACACCTCTATGGCGAGTACAAGGGAAAGCTGTTGATAACAATGGAAACAGATGGTAACAACAAGGTTTATCCACTCGCATTTGCCGTTGTTGAAAGCAAGAGCATGGAGACATGGGGATGGTTCTTGGCATGCTTACTGACCTATGTTATGGGTCAGACCAATTTTTGTATAATCTTCGACAAGCATCGTGGGATACAATCATGCTTCAATGACACCACTAGGGGCTACTTGCAACCGCCCTTAACCCATCACAAGTATTGCCTCCGCCATTTAGTAAGCAATGTTAACACTACCTTCAATAAAAATTGGGTGTTGAAGAACTTGGTATGGAAGGCAGCAACTGCAAATCAAGTTAGGAAGTTTGAGAATACAATGGATTGCATCAAGAATGTCAATCCGGATGCATACGACTACCTTAAGGCTATACCTCAAGAAAAGTGGACACTTGCACATGACCATGGGCACCGATATGGGGCAATAACAACCAACCTGTCAGAGTGTTTCATTGGGGTACTTAAGGGGGCATATAGCTTGCCCATAACTGCAATGGTGAAGTTCACATTTTACAAGGTGAACTCGTACTTTGACGATCATCGAAACAAAACCCTAGAGTAGTTGGAAGAGGGGCAACAATGGTGCAAATATGCGTATGACAAGTTCGAGGCAAATCAAGAGAAGGCAAAGCTCTATATGGTTAGAAGGATGAGCGCGCAACATGGCTTATATACAATGGAGACACAGTCTTCACTGTTGGCTACTGGTAGGGGAGATCACACCTATAGGGTTTCTATCACTGACATGGCGTGCACGTGTGGGAAGTGGGAAGCAAACAAGATCCCCTGTTCACACCTGATAGTAGTTTGTGTTAAGCACAACCATAATGCGACGAAGTTTATGGATCGTTTTTACCGCGTGTCCGAACAGCACCACAACTACGAGCCAATATTCCAACCATTGAAAGATAGGTTAGAATGGCCGGAGCCAGCAGAAATAAGAATAGTGATGCCAAACCCCCAGTTGATCCTAGATAAAGGTTGGCCTAAGTCGACTAGAATCCGCAATGAAATGGATGATGATGATAGGGGTTGCCAATGTCTTTGTGGATTGAGAACGAACCGAAGTCAAAGTGTGGGTTGTGTCACAAAGAGGGTCATAACCTTTGTAGATGTCCGACACGAAATGTGGGATCAACAAGCCGTGCTGCTATATAATAGGTAACAATTACAAGTCATAATAAGCAGTAGTTACACTTTGGGAAATCTTGTGATTAGTTTTTCAAGTAGATGCATGAGTAAAAGATGCGGTCTTGATGTATTTTTCTTTGTACTTGTGCAAATATGGGATTCATGGCAAGGAGACAGTTTTTGTGGCGATACTTGAAGTCAAATCTCTTTTTGTAAGCTATGAGAAGACATCATTTATATGTAAATGGTTGTACATTATGAATAAATTGGTTCAATGGATTTGAATGTAAATGGTTTTACTTTGTAGATTGTATGGATAATTTGATTATGGAAGTCTCCGTTCAGTATAGAAACTATGTCGTTGTTTGTTGTATGTACAAGGCTATGAACAAGTCCACTTTTATGATGAACAAACTGGTCAAACGAAATTTATATAGGTGTGAACAGCTGCATGATATCTAGAGACTGGATGTTGACCACAGTGCATATAACTCAATTTTACTATTATCGACTTAATTTATGTAACTCAATTTCTTTTGAATCGAGTTATTCACATCACACACTAGGTGGTTGGGTTCCTACAGGACTGCACCTGGATCAATCCAAAATTATGGGCTGGATGTGTTTTTAGTTGCATGCATAACTCGATTTCTTCATAATCGAGTAACACACAACACACTATCACAGTAGATGTGGCTTTTTCCCAACGAGTTATGCCTGATGTTTCATAAGTCGGTAAGTGTAAAATCGAGTTATGTGGAGGCGATTTCAATCCCTACAAATAACCGGTTGGAGTTACACTGCACATAACTTGATTTATGAATAGTCGAGTTATGTGGAAGACCCTTCTAGGTGCTTGGATTCCTCTTGGACTGCATCTGGATCAGTCCAAATATTTGGGCTGGTTATGGGACCACAGTGCACAAAACTCGACATGCAGGTTATCGAATCATAAAATAACTTGATGTATGTAGTATCGAGTTATGTGCAAGCCCAAAAACACAACATGGATTCCTTAGAGTTACAGCGCACACAACATGGATTCCTTAGAGTTACACTACACATAACTTGATTTTGTAATACTCAAGTTATGTGGAAAACTAGACCATTCTTGACACGATTTAGTACTTCCACCTTTTCAAAATCAAATCAACAGTTGAACTTCTCAGGAAAAAACATCGTGGCTTTTTCAACTGGAATGATGACTTCTCAATGGTGAAGTGCGTTCGAGGATGGTCCTGCTAATCTTACCATAAAGGCCCCACACTTTGTCAAGATGATTATGCCTCAAAGTCTTCAAGAAGGAAAGCTTGTAAGTATACTGAATTTGATGATCTTTTTGTCTCTGAAAATCATATCCTAATTAACGTCGTCCACTTTCCTTAGAGCTATTTGTGATTGTTGACAAAATTTACATTTGTTGATGACCAAATATCTGAAAATCTATGAACTTGGTTCCATGTTACATGTAGTCATAAAAACTCTGATTTTGTAATGCGTAGGTTACTGCTTTCACTTATTTTCTTTTTTTGTGGGAGTGGGGGGCTGTAACTAAGGAGTATATTGGAACAACAAGAACCCAATTTCAGAAAACAGTGCAACCAAATAGGAGGACTTAATTCTATGTGACATGTACTCATGTAAATATTTTTCTTTTGTAATGCTCGTAGGTTATGGCTGTACCTATGTATTTTTCGAGTTTTTGATACAGTGGAAGAAAATATGCCCCGGGGTTTTATTTTATTTGCTTAATTACATCTTTCTGGCACTGTCTACATTGCTTTATGTCTACTTTTTTTTTTTTCATCCAACAACTATCTTCCTTCAACAATTATTATAAGTATTATTATAAAAGAAAGACTAAAATGATTCTTCCTGTAATGGTACTAACTGCACAATGAGAACAAAGCTTGATTGATTGCATGTGTTTATTTACAAAGCCTGCATTTACATTCTGGACATTCTTTTTACAATTGATTCCAAAAAAGTTTATAGTCAAATATGGAGTTGATCTGTCAGATATGGCATTTCTTATGATTCCAAATGGTACAACATGGAAAGTGAAGTTGACAAAACGTGATGGGGAGGTTTGGTTTGAAAATGGTTGGTGCGAATTTGCAAGTTGTCATGGTCTAACCCTGGGGCACTAGCTAGTTTTCAGATATGAAGGAAATTCACACTTCTATGTACTCATATTTGATGCCACTGCAACAGAAATAGACTAACCTTTAGATGACCAACTCCAAGTTCGTAGGTTGGAAGAAAGTGAGAGTGATGATAACTCTGTTGAAATCATCGATGGCTTTATGCCAAGCCAAAAAACAAGGGAGATAGATGGTGGTGTAGGCACGTCTACCAGTTGGAGAAGGCTAAAAGGCAAGGCTGTTGTGAATGATGAAGAATATAAGGCTCTTGAGAATTCGCAAGAATTGATGACTACTAATGGAGAAGCTGAAATCCTTGTGAGAGCCAATGCTTTTAAATCAGAAAATCCCCTTTTCGTGGTTATCATTCATCCATCATACATTAATGGCAAGGATCGTGCGGTAAGCTTTTAGCTAAACATATTTGGACTGTTTTAGAAATGCCACTCCCTTTAACTTTGATTTTTCATAGATCAATTAGAAAGCATGTAGCAAAGAGTTGTTGCTATTAATAGTATTGCCTTAAAACTGCTTTTCATTCATTTTCATTCTCTAGGGTTCAACTAATTTTGTAATATATCTTATTATTTTTTGTACAGAGTTTACCCCATGGCATTATCAACTACTTACCAAGAGAAGGATTTACCAAGGACTACATAAAAGGAAGTATACTCACTATGAAGCTCCAGGTTGTGGACCGATTATGGCCTATGAAGTTATACATTTATGAAGGAATGAATCAGACTTCATCATGTGTCGTATCTGCTAGTTGGTCTGCATTTGCGAGGGAAAATAAATTGCGACTAGAAGATGTTTGCGTGTTTGAGGTGATTATGAGGGACGATGTTGGGTTAAAAGTCCACATTTTCAAATGTAATTGAGAAGTGGTTAGTAACTTTGCATTGTCAATAATGTTCATTTCCTTTTGTTTGCCCTTCCACTGCCTGTGGTGGATTGGCTTTGCACCTTGGACAAAGAAGGGGCTTTTTGTAACAGACTTATTTAGTTTTAATGCATTTATCATCCTTTACCAAACAAAAAAATTGTATTATGTATCATCTTGGGAGCTTAGTTTTTTGTAACTACGCTCTATATGAAAATGTGTTTGTGCTTAAGACCAACGGGAAGCTAAAATGGAGAATGGAGAATGGTAAATAGTGTACAGTGTTACTACTTAATAGTTTGTATTCTTTAGTTGAGGTTGAATATGGGATGCTTATATTGTGTTTAGTTTGACTAATTTGGAAGTGAGCATTGTTGGATTTTGCTTTTGTTTGATGTTATTGGATTGTGTAGCTTAGGGTGCATTTGGATAAACTACTGCAAAATGATGTTTTGGATTTAAAATGAGTTTTTGTAAAAAAGTTATGTAGAGTTTCTATCGAAAAACGGATTTTTGGGTTTTAAAAATGCACTTTTAGGCTCCCAAAACACCTAACCAAATGGACCCTTAGAGTTTGCATTGGAAAGTCGGAACATGTATACGGATATTTTTTTTAATAGAGGAATTTGGAAAATTTTGACGGTGTCTGTTGATAAGCTCACATATGAAAGAGTGATTTGAAAGTTTTGTGAATAATGCGTATAATTTCTACAGTTTGAATTTGGGCTGTACACATTAGGATGACTGCAACGATGGAGTTGTGAAACACTTTGTCCGTGAACATTTTTTTTCCTCAAACTGTAATTGGATACATGCTTAGGTGTCTAATTATAACATAAAATGTCTAAAAAAATATGATGTCATTGAATCGCCATGAGCTGATGAAGTTTAGGCACATGGGATAGTTTTGAAATCGATCACTCAATATGGAGCCAATGGTAGTTATAGAATATTTTGCGTGTGTCATTGTTGATGGGTAGATAGACACCAAGATGGTTGTTTCTAGGAACTTTGTGTGTTTATTTTAAGAACAGTCTTGATTCTGACTTAGTTATGATTGTTTACAAGCTTTATTTCATGATGGTTTGATTCATAACTTTTCTAAAGTTGTTAAATATATGTGTGTGTGTGTGTGTGTTAAAATTTTATTATATGTTGTCGTTCTTCTCCCTTGATGGCACATGCAAATTTTTTTAGTCCCTAGGACACATATCGATGATGAGTATGCAAATGCATATGAAAGAGATCCTAAAATTTTGATAACTACATCCTGTAATCCAAGTGCTCCACTTACACAGTTTGTAAAGGTTGGTATGGTTTTTGATTTTTTCCATATTTCTCAATTAATATATTCCAGCTGTACTCTAGCTCACTTCATTAGCATTCTGCAAGGACTTTAGTTTTGGTCATGATTGCAATTGTTAGCATGTTCTTATAGGAATTGAAGTTTGTTTTCCCTAATGCACAACGATGAATGGCATTTTTCTCCACCCACATTGCTTTGTGCTGCATCTGCAATTTCTTCATTCTAATATTTCATTCCCATTGGACTGATCGAGCTAAGCTACATATAACTCAATTGTTTCATAATTGAGTTATGTGCAAGTCAAGCTGTAGAAAACTTGTAACCGTGTCATGTTGTACTGCACATAACTCGATTCAGTAATCATCGAGTTATGTGCAAGGCAACCTGGGTATTTGGATTCCTCCTGGACTGCATCTGGATCAGTCCAAATATCTAGGCTGGGCTTGGGACGAGATGTGCACATAACTCGCTTTACGTATGATCGAGTTAAACTACATATAACTCAATTGTTTCATAATCAAGTTATGTGCAAATAAAGCACTTGTAACCAATTCATGTTGTATTGCACATAACTCGATTAAAAAATCAACGAGTTCTTTGCAAGGCAACCTAGGTACTTGGATTCCTCTTGGACTACATCTGGATCAGTCTAAATATCTGGGCTGGGCGGGATGTGCGCATAACTTGCTTTACATATGATCGAGCTAAGCTACATATAACTCAATTGTTTCATAATCGAGTTATGTGCAAGTAAAGAACTTGTAACCGAGTCATGTTGTACTGCACATAACTCGATTCAGAAATCAATGAGTTATGTGCAAGGCAACCTGGGTACTTGGATTCCTCCTGGACTGCATCTAGATCAATCTAAATATCTGGGCTGGGCTTGGGATGGGATGTGCGCATAACTCGCTTTACGTATGATTGAGTTAAACTACATATAACTCAATTGTTTTATAATCGAGTTATGTGCAAGTAAAGCACTTGTGACCAATTTGTGTTGTACTGAACATAACTTGATTCAGAAATCAGTAAGTTTTTTGCAAGGCAACCTGGGTACTTGGATTCCTCTTGGACTGCATCTGGATCAGTCCAAATATCTTGGCTGGGCGGGATGTGCGCATAAGTCGCTTTACGTATGATCGAGCTAAGCTACATATAACTCAATTGTTTCATAATCATGTTATGTGTAAGTCAAGCTCCGCACTTGGATTCTTGGACTGCATCTAGATCAGTCCAAACATCTAGGGGGACCACACTGCAAATAGCTCGACTTTCTCATCATCAATTTTCTAAATAACTCGATTAATTTGAAATCGAGATATGTGACTACCACCAGTATTACCTTTATCCTGGTGCAGAATTTGCAACAGTCTGAAAAATATATGTTTGATTGCTCTTGCTGCATCCAACTAGAATCAAAAATTTCCCGCACAAATTCTTCAAAAATTTTACATAGTAAGACTCTTTTAACCGTTATTGTTTTAAAAATTACACATTGGTGGTGCGTTATTCTCCAATTTTTGATTGATGCTTCAAAAATTATTCCGAATGTTGTGTTTATCTCTTCATGTTTCCAATGCTAACCATTAGTTAGTTATGGCTCCCAAGAGGGCTAAGAGGGGAAAATCCAAAGCTGCATCCGAACCTAAAGTGGTGTTTGATCAATTAAGGTTTTCCACACACACAGATGAGCAAACCTTTGAAACCTTGATTAAGAAGAGGCGTATTTGGGGAGAAAGGCAAATCAATCTACATGAACTGCATCCTTCTGTCCGTGAGAATCTACAGTCTAGGCATTGGTTGTCCCTGTGTACAAACATACAACCCCATTCAGCTGACTTGATTAGAGAATTCTATTTGAATCTTTCGGTGCATGAGAATACCCCTGGTCACAAGTGGCAATGTGGATACGTGGTGTACTGTTTACACTAACTAGGGGCGACGTAGCTAAAGCTCTTGATGTTCCTATAATTCGTACACCTACTTATCCATACACTACGTCTCCTCGTATTGATGATGTTCTGGATGTTCTTTGTGGGCGATCAGTCACTCGGGGTTCAGACTGAAGTATTAGCTCAACTGAGTTAACTGAGCTTAATTATATCTTCTTTAGGATAGCCTGTCACAACATTTTCCCTATCTCTCATATCCATACAATCCCTGCAGACAGGTGTTTCTTTCTTTACGCCCTAGTCATCGATAGTTCCATTTGTTTCCTTCCCTTTTCATTGAAACCATTGTGGAGATGCGTAGGAGCAAGTATAAGAGGCATGCTTTGTTTTTTTCAGTTCTCATCCATAGGGTCCTCGAGTATTTAGAATTAAACAACTTTCCTTCCTATGAGTTGGTTCACATCCAAGCCTTCATAGGAGCCAAATTTCTGAAACAACAAAGTGCCCAAAAGAAGTTTGTCGACCCCAGTGTTGGTTCATCCAAGAGACCACGAGTACGGTGTAGTATTGAAGATGTTCCAGGTAAGGACATGCATGGGGATCCTACACTTATTGTTGCCAAGGATGGTGATGATAAGGTTGATGTTGGCACTGCTGCTGCTGCGCATACAGGCCCTCCTCTTCCCTCTCTTCGTGCGATGATGAAGACCATTATGACAACTCAAGCAGCCCATAGGCAGCTTCTAGATGGTCTCCTTGCCGAGGTTGCAGCTGTGCGAGTGGACTTAGCTGACTATAGATGTCTTATTCCACCTTCTCCACCATCTAACTCTTGATGATTGCCATTGGCCATTGTACCCAAGGGGGAGACGAATTTTGGGTAGTTGTCGTAGCATATTTCAAGAATTGTATGACAATTCTATAAAGTGGCTTGTACCCATGTATCTGTGGAAAGTAATTTGATATATTAATATGATGGTTAGTTTCATACCCATCGTTACTATTATTCGTAATATTGAAATGGTTATAACCGTAAGAAGCGGCCACTTATGTTATTATGTGATTCTATATAATATCAAGTAGATCCAAATATGTAAAAAAAGATTTATTTCATAATTCTGCACGGGGTTGGATGTCTTATTAGATTTTAGTAATTATTAATACAAATTGAAGGTTTTTGAAAACACAATTGGTTGACAGGTTTTGATATTGCCGATGAACCACCTACGAGATTTTACTTGGAGCAATGGCTTAAGTTATATCTTGACTTCAGGCAACGGTTTATATTGGAGGTTTTGCTTTTCAGTCATGTATTTTCCACTTCTTAGATACTGTTGTCACTCTTAAATCAGCAGTTATATTATTTTGAATTTGGTCCCCGTCTGGACTGTACCTCATGCATCATATTTTCATTACAAAATTTACTGATGAAACCTAGCAGTGCAGACTCATTGAAAAAGAAAAAAAGCGACACTTGCCACGACCTCATGCACTCCCGCATTAGGTCTAACGGTTTTTTTTTTAATGTACTATTAAGGGTATTGATTTCGCACCATGGCAATGGAGTATACCAATGCTCAAGCTATAGAATGTTAATCTTCATCATGTTGTTCAATTGCTCCATGCATCGCATGGGTTAGCGACCAGTAATAGTCATAATAACTACAATGAGCGCCGACCTATTCCAAAAAAAAAAAATTAGAGTAACTGGAGACGCCAGCAAATTTTGCGCCAAGTCTAGTCCTATCAAACTGCCACCTTTGATGTCACATTGGGACCATTTATTAAAGTATTATTATAGTTTTTTTCCAGCCTGTGTTGACATGACAAGCCCTAATAACTGAAATTGTAGTGCTTGGACTGTGAAATGAGGTTATAAATGCACCACAATAATGGTCTTCTTTCTACCTCGCTAACTTCGTAGATTGATTAAGCTATGAGTCGCAGCACCTCAACCTCAAATCGTAGAATGCAAAACAAGTTTGGATCTACTTCAATAAATGAATCATCACAACTTCGAACAGATCAACAACTACAGACATACACAGACCACTATGGAGGGAAATAGGTCGGAAAGAAGAGAGATTTCGTTAATATGCCAATATACACGTACGAGAGTCTTGGAAGCATTAGGCACATCATGGTCAGCAAACCTACAA
Organism: Castanea mollissima; assembly: GCA_014183005.1. Lineage (NCBI taxonomy): Eukaryota > Viridiplantae > Streptophyta > Magnoliopsida > Fagales > Fagaceae > Castanea > Castanea mollissima. Next base: position 64,218,466 of record JACAVU010000002.1, on the reverse strand, counting down.
CACTAAGTACAGATACCACCGCAATAGAGTTCACCGTAGCAAAACCACCATGGGCAACCCTATATGAGAAGACGTCTGAGTTAGAGGTGTATTGTCGATGGCATGGGTTACGAGTTTCTAAGGCACGTTCAACCGAGTTACCTAGAGATGAACCTGCCAACATACTTGCTCATCTTGAACAAGAGAACAATCAAATGCAAAGGCTACTAGACCGTTTTCACGCAATCCAAAACGCTAGGAAGCATCTAAAGGGGAAGGCGCAAGAGCGAGCCATCAAGTCTATTAATGAAATTACTGCATTAGATGATGAAAGAGATATTTCAGACTTCTCAGATTCAAGTAATGATGATTTCCAAAAATTTCTACCTATGAACATTAGACGTTGTTGTTAATGTCTACACATTCTGTGCAATACATGTTGTTGTTGCCTGAAGTCAGACAAGTGATGATTATGTATGTTTTGTATTTTGTAACTCTAAACATTAACTATTCTTTAGTTTTGGCTAAGTTTATATGAAATCAGTTTCTCATTTTTTCCCTACTGTTCTTTGTTCCTACAGTGGGTTCTTGTGCTTTGGTTAGACAGTGTCCTCTGCTTTGTAATGTAGGAAAAACCTTAGGAAGTGAAATGCAAGTAGTTTCCAATATTCTATCTGTGTAACTTGAAATGTTACACACATGACACTCATCACCCAAATTAGATTTATTACACATTACTTGTACGAAAATTTAATACATTCAATACACGCAGACTCATCCAAACCACACAAACCAACCACACGTATGATTCTATAATACAAATAAATCATTTATATGAGTTGTTTGAGTCACTGTATCATATGCACATATTGGTGTATCTTAGTTCTGCTAGTGTACTAATTTATATAGTTACATTACATATAGACTCATCCAAACCAGACTAACCACTCACTCACTAAAAAACCATATGGCTCACACAACACACTATCACAACGATATTTGGTTTACTTAGAAATAGGGTAAATGCCTAAAAGCCTGATCAGCCTCTAAAATGTTTCATTCAAGTTATTGGGTTGTTATAGCATTGCTCCAAAGCTCCCTAATGTTGCAATTGTGATGATCGGAAGCCATTAATGTAAACCTTGGAAGCATAGTTTTCTTTATGTAGTTTTACATTGATGTTGAGAAAATATAACTACATTTTGTACCCGCAAAGACTCCCTGAAAACTTTGTTAGGGAATATGGGGATAAAACTCTCCAGTGTTGCTATACTCATTGCTCGTAATGGTAGCATTTGGCAAGTGAGGTTGGAGAAGGCTAACACAACTCGACACTGTTGAACCCTGTTCAGTCATATCATCCATGCTCATGTGAATACACAGATATACAACCTTTTGTAATGCACTGTTTTCAAGGATGCAAAGGATCCCTCAAAAGTGTAAGCAAAATTTTGGGGTGAGTTGTCCACCATTGCTACACTAATTTTTGTAGTTCTGCATGTGACGCTCAACAGCCCAGCACTGTTGAACCTTGACCACAAATACCCATCCCCACTTACGTGAATACGTAGATGTGCAACCCTTTGCAATGCACCATTTTCGAGGAGGCAGAGCATCCCTGATTTTTGGTTATGCAAGAATTTTGGGGGTGAGCTGTCCACCGTTGCTGCAATAGTATGTTCATAGTGTTGCATGTTCTACTCAACAACTTTGCACTGTTGAACCCTATCCAATCATATCACCTACACGCACGTTAATATACAAATATGCATCCTTTTGCAATGCACCATTGTCAAGGATGTCGAGCATCCCTGAAAAGTTTATGATACATTTAACATAGCTCGACACTATCTTGTCAAGTAATGTCAGATGAAGCACAGGAATGCTGAATAGTCTTCAACAAGACATACCAAACTGGTTAGAGAAAAGTCTTAAAATCACATCCATTAGATATAAACCATACCAGTCATCAAAGTCCGTAATTAAATATAAGCATAAACATCACTAGTTTAAAATTTAAACAGGTTATCCTAGTCCAAACTCTGATGGTCAACCACGTGAAATATTGAGACACTAACCACAACAAGCTTCCTCTCAATCACCTTGAACACACAAACATCTCCTTCTTCTAAATTATTGTCTTTCAAAAATGGAACCCCTCCCTTACTAATTTATTGCTGAATATGTATTGATGGGGGATAATAGCACAAGACATTGAAGTGTATCAATGAACTTCCCAATAATATACTTGGCAGAAAATTCAGCAAGTACATACTGCACAAGAAGGAGAAACAACTAAGCATTAAACCATATATGTTTCAAGGCCATATTTAAGAGAACATCATGATCACATTATGTATAAAGGCTCACCATATTATGCGGCCGCGAGATACCCATGAAAGACGGATTTGTAGGCTTAAACTTTTCGGCTGCTTGGATTGCTCTCTCTCTTCCTCTAGACATGCTACAAACTTTTTTCGTAACAAACTTTTCTCTGCCTTCATGTTTAGTGGGCAAATCCTCTGAGAGAGATATGTTCGTATCATCTTCATCTAAATCTATTATTTCTACCTGATGATCTTCCAATTTACAGTTCTTGCAGGGTGGATATTGAATCTCAGTAGCAGTCTTATCAAATATAAGAACATGGAAACTTGAATTTCCTTCATATCTGAAGACTAAAAAATAACCATAACAAATAGAATGGTATTCAACGAAATCCTACCAACCATTACAAAACCAAATGTTGTTATCAGCTCTCTTCAGTCCCACTTTCCAAATACTACCATAGGGAGCAATGAGTGTAGCTACGGTGGATAGCTCAGTACTATTGAGCCTTGACCACAAGTACCCATCCACACTCACATGAATACACAGAGCATCCCTGAAAAGTTTATGCATCAATTTTGGGGGTGAGCTGTCCACCATTGCTACACTAATGTTCGAAGTGCTGCATGTGTTGCTCAACAGCTTCGTACTGTTGAACCATGTCCAATCATATCACCTACATGCACGTTAATACACAGATATGCATCCTTTTGCAATGCACCATTTTCAAGGATGCAAAGCATCCCTAAAAAGTTTATGATACATTTAACACAGCTTGGCATTGTCTCATCAATTCATGTCAAAATAGGTAATAGGAATACTGAATAGTCTTCACGTGAATAAATACGCAACCTCTTTTGTAGTACAAAACACCACCCCACTGGTGTAGCACAAGCTATAGCCATATCAAACAGCTACCTCAGCAAACCACATGCACCAACAGACGCCACTGCACAGCTAAGTCATGTTCACAGTTTTGCATGTGCTCCTTAACATCTCGCCACTGAACAATACACTGTCGAGTCTTATCATCTTTAATCACGTGAATACTTACCCTTACATATAGTCACATCCATATGAATACTTGCCCTTGGAAAACCCTTATATAAAGTCCCATTTACATCTACCCTTGCAAAACATCTACACATACCGATCTAAAGTCACTTTTTCCAATGTCAATGCGCAATTGGATGCTACCTTGTTTTCCAAATAACTATAGAAGTGAAAGAGATTTCGACGAGGGGGAATACTATGCTGGACTGCGGCGGAAGTGGGATTTTTGCGTGAACGAGTCCAACATTCTACACGATGATCTTGTGCAACTCAGAGTGCCTCTTGTCGACCGTAGCTTGCTCACACTGCCACGGCGAAACATGCACCAATATGAGCATGCAGTGACTAAAATAAGAGAAGAGAAAAATCTTATGATACTCCATAGGTCCAGGTATCACATGCTACAACTAGTGGAGGAGCTGGCCGCCGCAATGAACAGGCAACTCACTCCAGCGGAACGTAAAAATGTCCTCAACTATGAGGACTACCTATCAAAATGAATGTTTATGTGGTGTGTGCCTTATGTCTACGGGTTAAGTTAATAATGTTAGTAGTGTTAGTGTTCGATATGCAATGAATGCATATTGGTGGCATCGTGTAAGAATAGATAAGTTTTCTATGTTATGTCGTAGGTGCAGCCACCACAACCAACATGCAACTCACTCCGACGAAACGTAACAATGTCCTCAACTACAAGGATTACCTGTCTGAGTGAATGCATATGTGGTGTGTGTGTTACGTCTAGGGTTAAGTTAATAATGTTAGTAGTGTTAGTGTTCAATATGCAATGCATGCATATTGGTGGCATCGTGTAAGTTATTTTAAGTTTTCTGTGTTATGTCGTAGGTGCTTATTGAAAAACATCACGTATGAGAATATTTAACTCTTATGCGTTATAAAGCATACAGTAGATTACGAATAACATGCATGCTCCTCTTGATGGCTATAAGGTTTACATAGTACAAATGCAACAACAGTGACACACATACATATAAAACATAGTTAAGCAAAAGAGTTCTTCAACAAAGTCTAATTACACTACCACACGATTACTCTTCATCTGATATCTCCACGTCTGACTGATACATGGGATCAACAAGAAGTGATTGCATGAATTGTGCGTGCTCGTACCACCCTCCCTCCACTGACTCTCGAATCTCAACTTGGGTGCAATATTGATTAATACGTATCTTCATTTGATTATTTTCTTCTCTTATGCGGTTCAATGCATTACGAAGATCGTCGATCGTGTCTCTAGGCATCTGTAATGCGAGTCGCCGAGGCACTAGCAACTTAAAACCAACCAACTAATCATAAAACATTTGTTGTTCACGAAATAACCAAGCCCACTCTTATCTTATGGTATTGTGAACATAAGCACTATTTCGCAGATTTGGATTGATTGGATAGCTGAACTCATCTTCCAATACCCAGCAACGGCCCATAGCAGTGAACACAACGTGAGGCCTATAGAATTGTGGGTTGCGAGAACCAGACATTGACGTTGAATACAATAACATCGAATGATCAAGTTAACAATGTGCATCAACTGTTGGTAAATAATGTAATGCTGGATAAGATGGTACACGACCAAGACATTCATAAATTTCTATACTATTATATGCTAAAAATGACATACTAACACTAACATTTGACTATAAACATTAAACGTTGTTGTTAATGTCTACACCTTCTGTGTAATACAAAATGTTGTTGTTAATGTCTGACCAATGATGATAATGTGCAATACAACATGTTGCTATAGTAAATATTTCATTCTCTTCTAACCAACATTTACTACAACAAATAACCAAAATCACACCAATGTACTTACTTCACACTTGTTCAAGAGCAAAAAAAAAAAAATTCAGTACAATATCAAATGAAAATACCATTACCAAAAAATTCTGGTGGGAGTTTTTTACCTAAGGTGATACAAATTTTAGTTGAGTCCAGAAGCAGCTATGGATCTGTGGAGCAGAGCGGAATTGAGTTCAGATGGAAAGCAAGACACTCTGAATAGGAGGAGATGTGCAGATATTATACAAGCATAACTCACTTTTTCGTAGGTTGAGTAGACTTTATAACTTGACAAACTAGATATCAAGTTATATTAAAAGACATCAATCCGTACACCTGACACCAACACAGTCTGAAAAGAGGTTTAACAAGAGCATAACTCGATATCTATATAGTCGGTTAAATAAATCAATTTTACTATAATCGAGTTATTCAGGGATTTTAAAAAAGGATGTCCCACGCTGGCTGGCCAGCGTGGCACAAAGCTGAAGATAACTCGACTACTTCACAATCGAGTTCTTCACATAACTCGATTTTCTTATGGTCGAGTTACAAAAGAGGGACATTTTCCTAATTAGTTTGGAAAAGGGGGCAGAATCCTGTTATTTTTGCATGAAAAAGGCATTTGCCCATTTTCGCCTTAGTTTTAATATTATGTTTATGTTTATTGATTACAAGTACTATGTGAAATCTTAATTTTTTTTTTCCCTCTTTCTCTATTCGTATCCTCTAGGTACAACGTTTGAATCAATAGAAAAACTTTTCTTCTGCATCTATATGAATAGATATTATTCCATTTTTATTTTGTTTATTATTATGTTTATGTTTGTTGTTATTAAAATTAAGTAGTCGCTAATATGTGAAATGCACAAAAAAGTTTTATATAAAGATACCAAAACTAAAAATAGTTCAGGCTTTCTCAAGAACGCAAAATGAAAGTTGGGGAAAATATTAATTTCTTAATTGCAATTATTTATAACATGTTGTACGTCATTTTAAAACCTTGTTAGAAATTGGATTTTTTTTTTTATAGTTTTGAAATTGCTTTCTCAATGCCTTTTTTTTTTACCTTCCTACAATCCAAAACACTAGAAACGTATCTAAAATATTAATAAAAAAAAAACTCTATAAAACTACAATTTGAAATCAAAGTCCAAAAGAATTACTTCAACACCTCTTGTGTGACATTATGACTGAAGAGGGAATAAGAGAAGAGAAGAAAGAATAGAGGGAACAAACTTTAGTATATTTCAAGATCCTTATTCTTTTCCTCATGGCGAATATATCATCTATTGATAAAAATATAGATAAAACAAAATTAGGAAATATAATTTATGTTACATGCAAAATTGCAAGGATGCATAATTAAGTTTAGAATTTTCATTAAGGCTTTGAAGCTACACAATGGAAATAGGTGGCTAATCCCAAATAGAAGTGTTGGTTGCATGATAATTTTTACTCTTTTTTCTTAAAAATTATAAATAAATAAAAGGTAGAGGAAAATTTTTGAAAACAAAAAAAAGTGTAAATATTGCCAAATTATAATCCATTATGTGAATAATGAATAAATAAGTAAATAATTTATTTTAACTCAAAAATGAACTTATTTTCTTAAAAATCTCGATGAATTTATTTTCTTTAAAATCTCAGAAAAATCACTAATAATCAGATGAGGAAGATGAAGACCAAAATAAAATATTCATAAATACTTAAAATAATCACTCAAACATCTAGTAATATCAAATGGCAAATTTACTGCTAATTTATCAAATAAAATATTTCAAAACAATAAAAGGAAATTTCACAAAATTAATTTATGTAGACTATTTTCTTCAATTGCACAAACCTGGCAATTTCATCTACCCAATTCAGTGCACCAATTTTTAAGCACAATTGACAGGGGACACAATAAGAATCTAAATACTTCAAATAGATATCGTTTCTTTCAATAAGTCTAGAGTCAGAGAATTTTTCACGAAAATAATTCACAATCCCAAATCTTTACCAAAAAAAGAACTGTGCACATTGCATATCTCACGCATCACGAATTGCCTCCCCAAGTCCAAGACACCGCACGTTCGGAAGGCAGTTTCGCCTTCTAATGATGGATGATGGATGATCCAACAATGCACTATGAGTTGCGTTAATTTCTTTATTTTTTACAAAAGAAATTAAACTTTAATGTAAAATACTATTTTGGTTTCTGAATTTTATCAAAAGTCTATTTTTCATCCTTAAACTTTAAGTTCATTTTTTGTTCTTAAACTATTGAAAAGTTCACTTTCCATCCCCAAACTATTTAACATGTTTTATTTATGTCTTTAAACTTTACAAAAAGTTTATTTTTCATCCCTAAATTATTTTTTTTAAAAATGTTCTTTTTTCATCCCAATTTTTGCCTCTAAACTATTGAAAAACTTTTTACAAAGTTTAGGAGTTAAAAAAAAAAACTTTTTAAAGTTTAGGAACCAAAAACAAACTTTTGGTAAAGTTTAGGAACCAAAATAGTATTTTACCCTAAACTTTATACACAAATCTAAAGATCCAGACCTACCTCCCACAACGTGGGCTACTGAGTGAGACTTAACAATTCTACTTAATGGGATAACCTAACAAGTCCAATGTCTATAAGTATTGACATTTCAAGACTCTTTCAACTTTCAAGACCTCAAACTAGAAAGAAGGAACCATAAACCAACACTGAGACTCACATACATACTCCAATTTTTTTTAATAGTATTAAAGTTAGATTTTTATTATTGGCTATTTATTTGGAAATTTGAAGTTATATATATATATATATATATATATATATATATATATATATATATATTCTGAATTTATGACTAACTAAAGAGACAATTCAAATATTCATTTATGTCTTCATTAAAGTTCACCAATCATATTTATTTCTATATAAGTTTGCAAGCTTTATGTATTACCTTTAACATTTTTCTTTAAGAATTAAATTGGTCCAAAGAACCCTATAAATATATCCCCTTTTAAAAAGAAAAAGGAAAAATAGAGGTTTTAACTTTCTAATATTTTGCCACACAATTTTGGTAGTCCCACAATTTTAATTTGCACATCATTTTTTTCTTGATTTATTTATTATAACATAATAAGAGTTTTAAACCGACTACTACTCAACAAATTGAAGAATTTTAAACCAACTACTAGTTAGCAACATGTGGAGTTTTAAACAAAAATAACCTACTTCTATATGTATAGAGCAACCACACCCAAATCCTCTACGTGGTTTACCCTCACTCTGACATTTCTTCAATTTTGTTTCTACAAATTCTTCGTCCTCAAGCCTTAAAGGTATTTTTTACATGAATTCCTCATCGTAGTTACTTTCTTGTCTACAAATACTTCATTTTTTTTCATTGTTCATTTTCGAGATTTTTGTGAGAGGATAGAAAAGATTTTAGTTTCCCTAGTTTGTAATTGTGGAAAAATGGAAGGATAGTAAACTTTTTTGTTTAATTGGAAAGAGAAATGGAAGTATAGAAAATAGAGTTTATATAAATTTACTCATATATTCTTATTAAAAATGATACCCAATTAAAAAAAAAAAAAAAAAAAAAGACGCTATCACCAAGTTTATTTAAAAAATAAAATTCATGCCCAAAATACAATAATTTTTAAAAAAAAAAAAAAAAAAGGGTAGTGTATGTTATATGATGTATCATGCTTTAAAAATAAATAATAAAAAATAATAATAATAATAAAAACCCAACGTCCAGTACTCTAGTTAAACCCAAAAGAAGAAAAAAGAGAAAAGAAAGGAATTGTCAGGTGCACTTTTATGCCTAGTAGCCGAAAAAGTAAAAGTGAAATATGATCAATTTTTTCCAAACATGTTTTGCCCATTTTTCTCTCCCAATTCGGGATGATTGTGTTTTGGTGGGGTAGGAGAGAAAATTTGTGAGTCCCATTAAAATCTCTCACGTTTTTAACCCTCAAGTCAACCAAACAACAACAAAAACAATTCACCTTATTTTTCTCTCCTTTATTTTCGACCCTCCTTATAATCACTCCAATCAAACAAAGCCTGAGACTCACATAGGTACTCCCTAGTCCTACTAAGCATGTGAGAGAAGAAATGAAAGAAAGAAAATGAAATGAGCGTCAGCAACGTCTTGCCCAAGTGAAAGAAAGACAAGAAGTATATCAGTGATTCTCTCTTTTCCTATCAGGGAGTTCCGATCCTTTTGTTCAAAATTTCTTCGTTCGTATTGAACCGCTTGCAAAATCAAATCCTGTTCCACAAGATCCTATATCGGCTATACATCCTCCTTGCATTTATGTCGGAGACGTCGCCAGTGCTATGGGCTTTGGCTTATGTAGATCAAAAATGATGAATGGGATTATGGCACTCCACTCGCCGCCAATGCGGAAGGATGCCACCGAAAAGAATAAAGAAGAAGAAGTTCCAGCCTATTTCTATTTTTTTAATGATAAGGAAGCGCTTGATCCGGGCCTTATCTTGGTATGAATTAGCTACTCAAAAAAGAAAAGTATATCATAAGTCCAATACAACAAGCTACCCCCCTTTAGTGATTAGACTAGCTCTTGAAGGGGGACATCCTTAAGGAAGAGTATAGGGGCTTATACAATTCATTTGTTCTCCCCTCAGCCTCGTGCAGATAGATGTTTGCTAGGGGAGATTGGTGCTCTTAAGGTATGCCCTTCTGGTGGGTTGTTGTTCTTTTCTCTGTCTTTTTCATCCAGTGCCCGCACTGCGTCAACAAATCTTCGTCTTCGATTTCTCTTCGCAACGCAATAAAGAAGTCTAGCAGTTTATCTCGGCATCTGTCATTTAAGTCATTGATCTCATATCTATAAGCAGGGGGGTCCGCGTTCACTGTTAAGCCTATGCCCGCAGCAAGGCCCTATGCCTTAGTATAGTACAGGTGAGAGCACGCCGTAAGCGCTGTTGCACAAGTACTGTATCACGAGCACACTACTAAGCCCCACGAGTACACTAACAAGAGAGGAACTACGAGCAGACAGATCTACTTTAAGACCTAAGAGCCCCTCTGGCTCTCAAAATAAGCAGAAGAAACGCATTGAGAGTGAGAGTGAGAACTTAGGGTGTCTATCCTTTGTTATCTAGAAGACCCTGTTGTCATCTATCCTTTGTTTAAACTTAGGAGTTTGGGATCTTGTAAGGGTTTTCTCTCTAGGTTTTCTCTAGAACCCAAAAGGTGAAAAAGTTGGCTAGTGTTAGCAAAAGGGTTGCCAATAGGCAAAATTTCTCTCTGTGCAAACAGTAGAAACGATATCTGTCAAAGATTAACATGGAGGAAATTACAAATAGATGTGCAAGGCTGAAGTTATCATTGAGAGAAGATGCTCAAGTAGTAATCCAGACACCATTAACAGAGGACGGTCATGTCCTTGTTGAGAAGTTTTGTACGAAGTGCAGAATTAATCTGGAATCCATGGTCAGAGTGTTGAGATCGGGTTGGAGAGTAGAACACAATTTTGAGGTCAGCGATCTGGGAGAGAATAAGGTAATGTTTCTCTTCCAAACAATGGAGGATATGGAGAGAGTGATGTTGTTGAGTCCGTGGTCATTTGATAAATATCTACTGATTCTCCATAAGTTGGTGCGTGGTGAGGTGGTGAAGGATATTAAGTTTAACAGGTCACCATTTTGGGTCCAAATTCATGGATTGCTCACAATGTGTCTGACAAAGGAAGTGGGTATGAGTATCGGTGCAACTCTGGGGGGTGGAGAAGGTAGATGCCAATAAGAAAGGTTTTTGCTTGGGAAGCTTCATGCGTATGAGGGTTCTTCTGGATGTTTCTTTGCCACTATGTCGAGGCCGTAAGGTGCGACTTGGTGAATTAGAGCAAAATGGGTGGATTTTAGATATAAGAGGCTTCCAATATTTTGTTATCTATAGGGGAAGATTGATCATGATGAAAAGGACTGCCTGCAATGGATACGGAGCAAAGACACACCAAGGTCAAAAGAGAAGCAATTTGGGCCATGGTTACGAGCATCGCTAGATAAGAACCAAAAATCCCAGCTAGTTACGGCGGAGAAGAGTGGAGAGACTAGATCTGTCGTGGATGTAAAGAAGGACATGGAGCAGAGGAAGGAAGGACTGGTGGCTTCAATGCAAGCAAGAACGAGCGGCGGCGATAATCACCAAGACGAGACGGGAGGGTGGCGACCTCGAGGGCTAACGTGGAGGAGAAACCAGACATGCCAAGCCACGTCCGCAGTAAAATCCTGGATATTCCGCATAGTTCGAATTTTGAGCAGTAGATTAAAGCATTAGATGCCGCCATTAACGAAGCCGAATCTGGTATGAATTTGGTAACTAATCAGGAAGTATTTTTGGGAAGGGAGAAGCAGGTGCAGGTCTTGGATGTAAACACGTTGAAGCAAAATGTTAGAAGCCATACAACCAGGCCAAGTGTAGCAATTCAGGTCCAATCTCCCAAGGTTGGGCCCCAGGGCATTGATCTTAAGCCCATGCAGGAACAAAAGGAGAATTTGGGCCTAATTCAACCGAGTTTTAACTTTAAATTAGGGCCATCCTCTCCAAAACAAAATAAGGCCCAAGGAGGGAAGAAAACCAAAGGTGGAAGTCTAATAAAAATTAAAGATCACAGAGAGGTCCTTCGAACAAAGAAGAAACAAAGCAGAGCAGAAGCACATTTCTAGGAAGCGAATAACAACACAGACGGGTTCATGGAGATAGAGATGATTGAAACGGGAACGAAAGGAAAGCAAGAGTACCTTTGGCTGAGTTAGACAATAAAGGAGACAATGGGAAGAGGGTTAAAGTGGATGGTGAGATAAAGGAACTCGGTAAGCTTTTTGCACAATAGTTGGGATTGGCGGTGGCTGCTGCGCAACCCGCTGGGCACAATGAGTGCCATCAGTTGGAACTGTAGGGGGCTTAGGAACCTCCTAACAGTTAATGCTCTCCTGAAGGTAGTGTTGGAGAAAGATCCCACCTTAGTCTTTCTAATGGAGACTAGGTTCGATATTACGAAAATGGAGGGAATTAAACAGAAAGTAGAAAGGCAACAAGGACTGGTGGTTTCAAGTATACGAAGGGTAGGAGGCTTGGCACTTTTGTGGAAGAACTAAATGTAGGTGGAAATATTTTCATATTCTCCTGGGCACATTGATGCAGTTGTCTCTGAAGAACAGGGGGTGAAGAAATGGAGGTTTACCGGCTTTTATGACCATCCAGAAACGAGGAAAAGAGGAGAATCATGGGCTCTGTTGGAAAATCTTAGTCATCGAAGCCATTTGCCATTGATGGGGGACTTCAACGAAATAATGCACGCCAAGAAAAAAGTTGGTGGTGGGGTAGGCCAGAGGGGCAGATAAGATGCTTTCGTGAGACAATTAATAGATGCAGATTGAGAGACTTGGGATATGTGGGCTCAGATTACACTTGGAGTAGACAACTAGGAAAGAGAAGGTGGGTGCGAGAAAGACTTGATAGTGCCTTGGTGTCCACGGATTGGGCAAATGTTTTCCCATTGGTGAAGCTACACCACTTGTCCAATTCGGTTTCTGATCACAGCATTCTAGTGCTCAAGGAAACTAGTTTTCCAAGACAGCAGCGACGTTAAGCAAGGTTGTTCCAGTTCGAGTCTATGTGGCTTGTAGATGAGAGATGTAAAAATGTGGTAATGGAGGCATGGGAAAGGGTATGCATCAGAAACTCACGCCATTTGCCATTGATGGGGGACTTCAACGAAATAATGCACGCCAAGAAAAAAGTTGGTGGTGGGGTAGGCCAGAGGGGCAGATAAGATGCTTTCGTGAGACAATTAATAGATGCAGATTGAGAGACTTGGGATATGTGGGCTCAGATTACACTTGGAGTAGACGACTAGGAAAGAGAAGGTGGGTGCGAGAAAGACTTGATAGTGCCTTGGTGTCTACGGATTGGGCAAATGTTTTCCCATTGGTGAAGCTACACCATTTGTCCAATTCAGTTTCTGATCACAGCATTCTAGTGCTCAAGGAAACTAGTTTTCCAAGACAGCAACGACGTCAAGCAAGGTTGTTCCAGTTCGAGTCTATGTGGCTTGCAGATGAGAGATGTAAAAATGTGGTAATGGAGGCATGGGAAAGGGTATGCATCAGAAACTCACAATGGCCATTGAAAGCTTGTTTGGAGGAGTGTCAAACATCTTTAATAGATTGGAACAAAAATACTATTCGCCATGTGGGAAAGCAAGTTACTGACTTACAAAAAAAAGCTCCAAGTGCTTGAAGCCATGAAGTGTAATGCTACGGATATGGAAGTCATCCATGCAACAAAAGTGGAGCTTAACAAGTGGCTTGGAATTGAAGAGGAAATGTGGCACCAAAGGTGTAGGAATAACTGGCTGAAGGCGGGGGATAGAAATACCACATTTTTCCATACAAAGGCTTCGAACCAGTACCAGTGAAATCCTATTAGCAGAATTATGGATGCAAATAACAAGTGGATAGAGGATGGAGATCAGATAGGACAGGAATTTGTGAGCTATTTTGAGGAGCTCTTCACTATTTCAAGACTGAAGGTGGAACAAGAGATGATTGATGCAATCCTGCCAAAGGTTACTAAAAGAATGAACTCTATTCTTACATAGGACTTTCATGCTATGGAGGTGGAGAAGGCACTAAAACAAATGCACCTGTTAACGGCCCTTGGTCCAGACAGTATGCCACCTTTATTTTATCATCACTTTTGGCCTATTGTTAAATCTATTGTCATTCTCACTACACTTAATTTTCTAAACCATGGTGTATCCCCCCCCCCCCCCAAAATTCCATGACACTCACAATGTGCTTATTCCCAAAACAAAGAATCCAAAAAAAGTGACTGATTATAGACCGATTTCTTTATGTAATGTGGCTTACAAAATAGCTTCAAAAGGAGTGGCGAATAGAATGAAATTGGTATTGTAGGAAATCATAGGAGAGAATCAAAGTGCTTTTGTGGCCGGACGTCTCATCATGGATAATGTCTTGGTGGCACATGAGATGACGACCCATATTAGCAAAAAGAAGAAAGGTAAATGCAGTGAGATGGCTATAAAGTTGGATATGAGTAAAGCATATGATCAAGTTGAATGGGAATGTCTAAAGCAGATTATGAAGAAGCTTGGTTTTAATGGGAAATGGATTAGCACTGTGATGCGGTGTGTATCCTCGGTGAAATATGCGGTAAGGATTAATGGGCAGCCATATGGACTAATCTAACCAACCCGAGGGTTGAGACAGGGTGACCCACTGTCACCCTATCTTTTCCTAATTTGCTCTGAGGGCTTGTCTGCCATGTTACACCATGCAGCACAAAGGAAAGCAATAGAAGGGGTGGCTGCTTCAGCTAATGGCCCTAGAGTATCTCATTTATTCTTCGCCGAAGATAGCTTGGTGTTTGGAAGAGCAACAGTGAATGAAGCCATGGAAATTGAACGGATTCTTAAAGTCTATGAAATCTTCTCTAGTCAACAATTAAACTGCCACAAAACCTCCCTGTTTTTTAGTCTAAACACTGACAATGGAGTAAAAGAAAAGGTGAAAACGATGTTTGGCGCACAAGTTATTAAACCTTACAAAGCCTATCTGGGTTTACCATCACTTATAGGGAGATCCAATAAGAACACTTTTGCTCAGCTCAAACAGAGAGTAGTTAATAAAGTGTCAGGTTGGAAGGAAAAGATTTTAACGCCTGCTGGGAAGGAAATTCTGATTAAATTGATGGCCCAAGCTATGCCCTCATACACCATGAGTTGTTTTCTACTGCCCAAGAATTTATGCGAAGAGTTTACTAGTGTGATCAGAAAATTTTGGTGGGGTCAGACTGGTAATGAGAAGAAAATGTGATGTGCGTGCCAAAGGACAGAGGAGGTCTGGACTTCCGAGACTTGAGAAGTTTCAATTTGGCCCTCTTAGCCAAACAAGGGTGGCGGCTTTTGACTAACTCCAACTCTCTTTTTAGCAGAGTTTATAAGGCAAAACACTTCCCACATTGTAACTTTACGGAGGCAACAATGGGTCGGAATCCATCTTATGTGTGGAGAAGCTTAATGGCGGCACAAAGCATCGTCCAAAGGGGTATGAGATGGCAAGTAGGGAATGGTAACAAGATAAGGGTGTGGCATGATAAATGGATTCCTAGACCATGCACATATAAGGTGATTTCAACGGAAAAGCCCAACTCTTATAATGCTCTGGTTTGTGAGCTCATAAACAGAGGAACAGTTGGTTCTTACCTGAAGATAGGGAAGCTATCCTGGGCATCCCTTCAAGCTCAAGCAACACTCCTGATAGACTAGTTTGGGCTGAGAATAGAAGTGGGAAATTCACTGACAAAAGTGCTTATGCACTAGCATTGGAGGAGAAGGTGCTCAACACTAGGGCTGACTGCTCGGATGAATCAGCAAGGAGGATACTATGGAAGACCATCTGGCAACTGAATTTTGGCTCGCAAATGAAGAAAAAACAGAGCATCACGTGGAACCCGTACCTCTAGCCTCATGGCAGCCGCCTAGTCAAGGGTACTACAAGGTTAATACTAATGGTGCGGTTTTCTCGAACAGGAAGCAAGCAGGAGCTGGTGTGGTCATCAAAGATGGAGACGGGGAAGTGTTCGCAGCCCTAAGCAAGAAGTGGAAGAGCCCTTTGGGTGCAACAGAAGCTGAAGCAAAAGCCTTGGAAGCCGGGGTTAATTTTGCCAGGGAGGTTGGAATTAGAAAGTAGAGTTTGAGAGTGATTCAGTGGTGATTTGTAATGCTCTGCACGGAATGGTGTCGCCGCCCTCTTCAGTAGTGAATGTACTTTCTGGGATAATGAATGAAGTCTCACACTTTAGGCAATGGAAGTTTACCCACGTTAAGAGGCAGGGAAATATCCCTGCTCATTTACTAGCTCAACACGCTAGGCACGTTGAGGATTTTGTTGCATGGAAAGCGGAATGCCCTACTCTAATAGAGCATGCTTGTATGCAAGACAAAATGTAACTCATTAATTTGCTTTCAATAAAGTTCAGTATTTCCCATCAAAAAAAAAAAAAAAAACTTAGGAGTTGAATCAAAGATCTTGGGATGATGAGAAGAGGTATACGGGAAGGTGTGTTGAAAGCTTTGCGGGGTGTGTGTGATGGTTATGGTCAGGGACGGGCCCACAAGGGGGCCCAGGCCACCTGGCCCTAAGAGAAAAAAAAGGAAAAAAAATGGGCCCCCTATCCCAAAGAAAAAAAATAAAATTTAATGATTAAATTTCTTTAAAAAATTTTTTAGAGTTGTCTCACTCTTCCAAAAACTTTATACTCTTTTTTTTTTTTTTTTAATTAACATAGGCCAACTAGAAATTACCCAACTCAAAAATTTAACAAAAACAAAATTTTAAAATAAAAATCTCATTCAACTCGGTATTAGAATACAAGCATTAGGTGTCTTAAATGGTAAATATTTAATATTTAGAACACCAAATACCAAAAACACTACTGTAGGAGACATTTCAAATGATATATTAAAATAGCAAAAGTAAGTTTTAGTTTGTGAAATTTTTTTTTTTTTTTTTGAACAGTTGATGCTCTTGAGAAACAACATTATTTTGTATTTTTTTTTTTGTCTTTATTAGTAAATGATTGCATTTTAATGTATTAAAAAATAATAATTTTGTGTATTTATCTTGGTTGATTGTTTGTTAGTACTATATGGATACTATTTAGATTTTTTTTTTTCTTCCCATACTTCAGCCCCTAGTTTGAAATCCTAGATCCAGGGCATTTGGAATCTGTAATTCACTATGTTTGCCAATTTACAGCTGTTTACAGGGGTTTAAGCCAAGGAATACAGAAGAATGGAATAGAGGAAATGGGGGTAGTGGATGTGTGAGAAGGACAAAACTGCAGTGTGAGAAAGTGAATACTTCAACCGAATCTCAATTTGTGATCCTCAGCTTACGGACACAGATCCAACTGTTTGACGTCTTAGTCAAAATATGGGATGCAAATGTTTCATGTTTTACCTTAGTCAAGAAATGGGATGGAAATGTTTCATGTCTTAGCCAATATGGTAGGGTCCTTTCAGTAATGGAAAGTCCAAAGTTTTCAGCTTTTGCGAGAGATTTCAAAGAAATGTGTGGGAAAAGAAACAAAATAACTGCTCCTCGCATTCAAAATCGTGATTCACACAAACCAGAATAATTGTACTATATACGTGGGAAAAAGAATCAATCACTGCTCCTGCCATCAAAAATCATTATTATCACAAATTAAACCGGAATCATTGTACAATACATTTGGCCATGTGGGAATTGTACCATGGGTCTTATTAAAGGATCTCCCAATTGAGTAGTTTATATAACATATAAGACACCACTTAACCTTAAAGACTTAAACTTTTAATTTTGAGCTCAACTATGTTATATTAACAGTCCACTCTTATCATTATTATTTAATGTGAAAATATACTCACATATTTACACCCATCAATTCTACCATTGAAAAGTCTGAATTGGCGCTATGTTATTGGCAAAGTAACATGTGGGTTAAGTGAAATTTTAATGAAGATCCGTTGCAATGGACCTGTAAAATTTATGTTAACCATCCAAGTAATTTCATTATTCAACAAGAATTTTTTAAAAGATGTGTAAATTTTTAATTAAAAATTGCCATGTCACTAAAAATAAATCACATTATTGTTCCATTAGTTATGTAAACATTGAGACCAGTGATAGTTCACAGAATAATTAATAGTGCTCACTTGAAACTTGAGAGATCAAAAACACTCACTTCATAAACTTGAGGGATTAACATTATAATTTGGCATAATAATAATAATATGAGGGAAAGTCTCCAACCATACTATACATGATGGAAAGCACGGCTTAAGAATTCTATAAAATGAAATTCGAGAGCTTCATGTCTTACAAGTGGTGTAGATTTGTAAAGATAATAAGTAAGGTGGCTGAGGTGATGTATTCTGGGGATAGCGTGCAGAAATTATTTGTCTACTATGTCGGATAAATCCACAAACAGTGCATATTTTCTTAAGATGGTGACTTAGTCCATATCTCATTGCCATAATCTCTTTTAGTAATATCATTTTTGTATAAATTTTGAGGAAAAGTCAAATAATATCTCTCCTATATTTCCAACAAACTTATTAGTGTATCATGTCAATCACATTTAGTTCATGTTGATATCCTTGATTAGCTAAAGTCAAAGAAAATGAGATATAAACAAAATACAATCATGATAATTGATACTCATACAAAGCAGAGGAATTTGAGAAATTTTTAAATGAAATGTGATTCTATTCTAGCATTTATAACTGAGTGGTATTCTCCATAATTTTGTCAAGAGCCTTAAAGTTACTTTGTTTCTCATAAATTTTAAAAAATAAAAATAAAATGAAAAACCTACTTTAACTAGATTTAAATCCTCCTCCCTCTCATTTATTCTTAGAAAAAGGAAAAATAAAAAATAAAAATCTCTTCTTAATTTCTGTCGTAGTCTTTATTCAACTGCCTTTTTCGGCAAACAGCAGATTATGAGAATTATAAAAAAACTTCTAGTCCACACAAAGAACAAACACTGACTTATCGAAATAAAAGACTTGGCGGTTTTCTTTCTTTTTCTTTTTTGTCAAGAGAAATTTAAAAGATGTGTGATTCTATTCTAGCATCTTATGTAGTATAATTGGTGAGAGCTGAGAGGTATTCTCTCCTTAATTTTGTCAATAGCCATGGAGTTCAATATGACTACTTTGTTTTTGTTATGTTATATAAAGATTTTAATTTTAAATCATCATCCTTAACTCTTTATTTAACGCCGTTTTTTGGCCAAGAGAAGAAAAATAAATATTAACAATTTCTAGGAAGAAAATAGGCAAATGCCCATTTCGCACAAAAAAAAATGGGCAAATGCCCCCTTTCCCAAATTACTTAGGAAAATGTCCCTTTTTTGAAACTTGATTTTCTCAAAATCGAGTTTAAAAAAATAAATATATATTTCTGGAGCCCTATAGCAACGTTTTAAGGAGTCTATAGTGACGTTTTAAGGACCTATTGCAGCGTTTTGTAA
This sequence comes from Castanea mollissima, assembly GCA_014183005.1. Taxonomy (NCBI): domain Eukaryota; kingdom Viridiplantae; phylum Streptophyta; class Magnoliopsida; order Fagales; family Fagaceae; genus Castanea; species Castanea mollissima. Next base: position 64,199,234 of record JACAVU010000002.1, on the reverse strand, counting down.
CTTGACCTCCATGAAATCGAGTTACATGCAAGTTTTTCTTCTTCTCTTTTTACCTACAACTCGACTTCATGGAACTCGAGTTACAAAATGCCACTATAGGTCCTTTAAAAACGTCATTATAAGCTCCTTAAAACGTCGCTATAGGGCTTAACTCGATTTTCAGAAAATCGAGTTTCAAAAGATGGGCATTTCCCTAATTAGTTTGGGAAATTGTATAATATGCTGATTTTTTTTTTCACGAAAAGGGCAAAAGCCCATTTTGGCCCAATTTCCAGTCTACACTAGGGACAAAGACTTAACTTATTTCTTGCGATATTAGACTCACAAAACTCTGGGTATCAAATTCATAAATACTAATTGGTAATTGTTGTTACAAATCATAGTAGGAATAATAATATATTTCTCCACTCAAATGGAATAGTAATATATTTGTTATATAAAAATTATGTATTTAAAAAAGTAAGTAGACAAAAGATAAAATGAACTGTTCACTCTTCAAACAGTATAAAATTTTGAAGTGATTATTGGAGATGCTCTTATCTCCCCACTACTGTCTAATTTACTGTTGCATTCATCCTTTCATCTTTCTTATATTTTAAATATTCTTCTCCCTATATATTTTTGTATAAATTTGATATAATTTCTCTCATTCAATCTATATTTTTCCACACATAAAATGTGAGTACTCTCTCTCTCTCTCTCTCCATATATACATACATACATATATATATATATATATATATTACTTTATTTTGCTGGATATTTGTTCTTTATTATAACTCTAATTTAGCTTGATAGTTTTTTTTTTAATTTCTTTTTATATGTGTTTGGTGTTGTGTATTTTTAATTCCTCATCACAAAGTCTTCTCTCTCCCTCTTAATGTTTTGTTGGATTTTGGATTGGGTTAATACTTAATCTTAATGAAAATAAGAATTGAGTTTATATCAAAACACAATCTACATGGTCATGAATTTGAATGTGCCTACCAATTTCTTGAGTAATAAATTGATATAAAGTCTATCTTTTATTCTTTTGGTTTCATTTTAATTTTGGTTAAGATAACATTGTAATTTTGTGATGAGTTTTGATTTTCATGATAATCTCTTTATTTCTTAGGATATGTGAAATTTGAAAAATAAATTTGAAACTTAAAAAAGTTTAGTTATATATTAGGAAAATATAAAACACTATAATAGAGGTTAGGCAAATATCAAACACACCAATAGAATGATATATTTGTAGAGTTTTTTTTTTTTTTTTTTTGAGAAAGTGTAGAGTTAAAAATATAAAAAAGGTACTGGTAGAAGTCGTTAAAAGAAAATACTTGAAGCAATTGTTGTTATTTATATATTACACCTCATTATAAAATAGTTATATATTCTCATGCATCATGTGTGATTGTGAGTAGTACTATATAAAAAAAAATGAAAGGAAATTGTAACATTTAATGTTGCTATACTCTTATTGAGCCAATATTTCATCAGCCACGTCATTATTCTTTTTTTGTATTTTACTTTTCATCTATTTTTTGCAATATTCAATTTAAATATTAAAATATTCAATAATGCACCGTGACTTTAAAACATTCTTGAAGCCGGTTGGGACTTATCAATCATAATAATTTCTACTATTTAGTATTTGATTTATAACTATCATTGACATCTACTCCTTAAAATGTCTATTGCACTCCCACATAACAAAAATTATTAGAAAACACACCCATGAAGTAACTGTGGATTTTCTTTAGTGAGATTGTGATGTGATTTCTTCGATCAAAGATTGGTATTTAGCATAACAAAAGAACAAGTGAATAGTTTTTGTTAGGTTTTTAGGCCCCTTAACACAATATGTTTAACCTAATATTAAGCCAGGTTAATTAACAAGTTTGTTATTCAAGTCTAGGAGCAAAACAGATATAATGCGGAAAGTAAAGAACAAAAAGATCTGATGACCCAAAAAAACCAAACCAGCAAAAAACCTGGGGAGGATTTGACATAGCTATCCTCAAGATAAAAACAGATCCACTATAGAAGAATTGAAGTTTGTACAATAGAACTTAGACCACTAATGCTACCTCGTGTAGAAAACTTACTACCACGACCACGTGACAACTCCAAGTCTACGGACTACTTCTTTCCTTGAATTTGCACCAGCACAAATTTTCCTACTTGTGACTTTGAGACACCTCTCAAAGGTTTTGTTGTTCTTTGAAAGTTCGATAAGCAACAACTGAATCACCTACCAATTCTTGATGTGAATCTTGATCTTGGTAGAACTATGCGTGTGTTCTAAGGTAAACACCTCTTAGATCTCACAAAAGATTAAACACACAACCCATCAAAGACTTCTAAAACGTAGCAAGGGTTTTTCCTTTTATACTTGGAGTGAAACACTTAACCCTACACATCATATGGGCTTGGGCTGCGTTTGAAACTTTTGCAAAATTTTTTGGGTTGCGATTCTCAATCGATTGAGCCTTATTTTCGATTGATCGAGCCTTGCAGTTTTACACAATAAATTCCTGCAAAACACTTGATTCAAACTTACACTTTAACAAACTTTGAGCAAGCCTAAACCTGAACTCATTGTTTTGATCATGGTTTGCCAACATATACAAAATGAAGTTCTAATACATTTAGTTCATAAAGTCTTAGAACCTAACAAACTTCCTCTTTGGCAATCCATGACAAAACACATTATAAAAAATAAAATGCTCAAAGTAAAAACAGCCCAATTACACATTGTTGCCCAAAATACAATTCAAACTAACTACTACCTGTCAGTTGCAAGTGTAGACAACAGCTTCGGATGAATCAACCTGTAAATTCTTGAAACACTAAACAAGCCATAAACACATGTGTGGAAAATATAAGTAAACCAAGAATATGAAACACAAAATAAAAACAAAAGTAAACTAACTCTCCCCTTAAGTTAGATACATCAAAAACTTTTATTATCTCCTCATTCCAAAAACAATTTCATCTCCCCCTACACAAAACATTTTTAAAAACCTTTTCCAAAAATTTGATCTATTTCTCCCCTTTTTATCACGTATTAACAAAGATAACTCAAACAAAAAGTAAACAGAAGCATACACAACAAAAGTCAAGAGAAAATATAGAATCAAGGAAACAAATGAATCCAGCTCTATAGAGAATAGAGGCAACTCCCTCTATGAAGAGCGACAACTTCCCCTATGAAGAAAACAGTTTTGGGGAAAATATAGGAGGTGGGGAAAAGTAAGAACACAAACCAAACTAAAAAAAATTGAGGTAACACATAAACACAAATATTCTCTCTTTTAATAAATGCAAACTTGACACTATGTGACCTATAAACAGATGGTATTTGAACTCAAATCAAGTAAATAAGATATTTGCATACTATTATCCATCATATCTCAAAAACTATTCTCAATTTTCAGCATTTCACACATCAAGAAAAATAGCATATACTAAAATGTACAAATGACTAAAAAATTAATCAATCAATTTTTATATCAAGTTGAGTACCCAATTTAGCAAAGTATATGCATGTTATGTGTGAAAACAAAGAAATATGATTGCAAAACTGCAAGATGGATACCAAAAAAAAAAAAAAAAATCAATGTATGTGAATCCTAAACACAAATGATGCATGAAAAAAAAAATTGGTCAAAAATTTAAAAACTGAAAATTTTCCAATTTCAATCAGTCGAGCACTGATTGAACACCAATCAAGCCAACCCGAGAGCAATGATTAAAAATCAAGGAATTTTTGATTGGCCAAAAAACACATTCGATCAATCGAAATTTTGGAAATTTGAATTTTTTGAAAAATTGTAGAAGATTATTTAGAAACACCTTAACCCAAATAATTTCATGAATGAAATGTATGAGAATGAGTTTAGAAGTTTTTCAAAAACATTAGTTTTCAACCCAAAACTTCAAAACAAGGTTTTTAATCATCAAAAACACAATTTTTTGCCAACCCTTAAACATATTTTGTATCAAACAACATTAAAAACATAATCTTGGATGGCCAAACCAAATTCACACACAATTTTATGTACTAAGTTTAGCAAAGAATAACTAGTGAAGTGTGTGTAACTAGTAACAGCATGAGATACATGTGAGGTGATGTATAGATAGTAATCAATCACATTTTCTACAAAATTTATCACTTAAGTTTGAAAGAGACTCTAAAGAGTTACATCATATAACTCTCACATCTCCTAGAAAACAAGCTTGCAATCATAGAAATTTCTTGTAATGCATCATAATGTACACACAAATTTTATTTCAACTAAATTTATTATATTCGAGGCTATACCTTATGTTCTTTTCGTCCATGTGCTACACTTTCTCAAGCACAAAATCTTATGATATGTACTAAGGTATTCATGATTGGCTAGTAAATAGTGGTAAGATGATTATTTATGTCTTTCTCTTAGAATTTTTTTAATCCTAACAATAAAAAATAAGTGACTTCAAAATCAAGATCATGTGATCAAAAAACTATAAACACTCCCACACAACATGCACTACATAGCTAAAACTAGCAAAGTACAGAAAAATAAGTTCATCTAAGCTAAACAAGGTACATAGTCATGAAGTGCGAATATAATAGGCCAACCTCAATTACATATCCATGATGTGGAATACAAAACAAATAAAAATATTTTTGGTTTTAAAATAATTTTATGACCAAAAACAAAAGGCACACATTGTGCTAGATGAACAATGCAAAGCTACGCATGATAGTGCTAAACTAAGCTATAGAGGGTAAACAAACAAGAAATATCAATTTCTTAATTAACCTATGAGTACATGTACAAACTAGTACATACTCATACAAAATATAAATTGCTTAGTACTTATATAATACATACTATTCAGGTTTCTCCACAATGTTAAGCGTGTTCTAAACCAATAGAGAGATATCATAATTAATGTAATCCTTAAGAAAAATAAAACTAGACATAAAATAAAAAAATTTGTCTTTTTGAAAATTTTCAATGTTTTTGGATTTTTTTTTTTTAATAAAAAACAACCTAAAAAACTAAACAACCAAAAAAAAAAAAAAACATGTCCACAAACAATTGAAAGAATTAAATCAGGGACAAGTAAACAACACTCACCTTAGGAAGTCTTTTCTCACCTTTGGAAGTCTTTTCTCACCCATATAGCTCGAGTCTTCGGCTTTGTAGGTGAAAATCCATGAGAAGCAGAGCGTATTTGAGGGATTACACCAATCTTCTAAGAAAGACAAAAATCCTGTAAATTCCTTTCACAAGCCAACAAGCTTAAACTTTTCAAAAGAATATGAAATAATTTGTATGGACTTATGGCAGGAGAAATATCATCACATATCCTAGATTGAAATACAGAATTTTTAAAGTTCAATTTATGAAAATTAGGATGAATGTGATCAGAGACACCACAAAAGTGACAAACAGGAACAAATTTAAAAACATCAGTATTCCTATCAACAAATCTAGTCTCATATATTGTTTTTTGCCTCAACAAAGAACAATTTGGTCTAATATGACCAACATCACCACAAAGGTGATAGGTAGATAGAAAAACAGATTTATTATGCTCTCTAATAGTAGGTTTAAACATAGGTTTAGAAACTTCAGTATTTACATCAGAACTTTTACCTTTGTCTAAACTAGCAAAATAAGCCTTATTTTTATTATTCCTCTTGAAAGGAGGGATATAAACTTTCTCAGTTTTAGGCTTAAAAGAAATAGAAACACTTCTGTTATTAATAGCAGGCTTGGTATTAGTCAAATTTTCAATTTTAGCTTTAGATTCAACTAAATCTTGTTCCAAGCTTTTCATCTTCTCATTTTGAGAGGAAATTTGATTTCTCGAAAATTCATTTTTTTTATTAGATTCATATAATCTAACAACCAATGCCACTTTTTCAAGATTAGCCAATTTTAACTCTTCCTTGAATTTCTTATCAATTTTCAAAGATTTAGATAATTCCTTACGAAGAGTTTCACAAGCATAAAAAAGATCAACAGAAACAATAGTGTCATTTTTATTCAAATCATCACAATAAAAAATAGTAATACATTTAAAATTATCCATGATAATAGGGATTAAGGATAAACTCTAGGTCAAGAAACCTAAAAACAAGAGCTAACCTGCTCTGATACTACTTGTACGCTTTTAGACCCCTTAACACACAAGTTGTTTAACCTATTTATTTAGCCAAGTGATTACTTAGATAAATTATTCAAATCTAGGTTAAAACAAAACAATCACAGATATTAAAGCAGCGAAAAATAAAGAACACAAAGATCTGATGACCAAGGAAAACCAAACTGGTAAAAAATCTGGGGAGGATTTAACCTAGCTATCCTCAATGTAAAATAGGTCCACTATGAAAGAATTAAAATTTTTACAATAGAACTTAGACCACTAACATTCTATTGCTACCTCGAGTAGAAAATTTACTACCACGACCCCATGATAACTCCGAGTCCATAGACTACTTCATTCTTTGATCTACAGAAATCACAAGTTCTCCTACTTGTGAATCTTGATATTCTTGAATGTTCTTTATGCAGCTACTGAAACAACCATCAAGTTTTTGATGTGAATCTTGATCTTGATAGTTCAAAGTGTGTGTATGAAAGTAAACATCTCTAGATCTCACATAAGATTCGACACACATTACTTCAAAGACACTAAAGAGTTTTTAGGTACGAAACCCTAGATCTACAAAAGAGGCACACTCTTCTCTCTCTTAAAAGCCTTTTAACGTGCTTAGAGTTTCCTTTATATAGTAGAAGAAGTAGATCTGAAACTCTAATCCTTAATGGGCTTGAACTGCTGTTTGGGCTTAATTAAAATTCTGCAGACCCATATTTCGATTGGTCGAACCAGGAAAATTCTGAATTCTTCTTTTTGTAGCTTGCTTGTTCTTGAATCTTGACTTGTATCACCTTGAGCATTGTCTAATAATACATATAGACTCTAAGATCTATACCTAGACAAGTTTGTATTCATGATTTACCAATTATTCTAAACTTTTAAAACCTAACAATGGCATAGCTTGTGCGCATAGATACTCGCCTCGACACTCTCAATGATGAGTAATGTCAAGTGAACACCCATGTTGGTCGTATCACGCGACGACAGGCTGTCATGGGTAGCTTTGTTGCTTCCTCTCCATCTTCACTAGCTTCAAAGGATAAGAGTGATGATTGCTCCGAGAGTGATGATGCTGATGAGGACGATGGTGCTAGCTCGCCCAATGATGATGATATGTCTACTTGATGTACTTACCCTTTGTCACTCGTGAAAAAAAGTGGGAGTAGATTTGGATATAAGAGTAGCCATACTTATAGGGGGAGGATTAGTATAGGAGATTTTTGTTAAGGGGAGTGTTCATATTTTGAGGGATGTAGTGAGGAGTTTTGTATCTTTTTCTTTTCTTACTCTTTTAGATACATTGTTCATGTACCTTAGGTCTTGTGACCACTTTGTGATAGCAAACCTTGTACTTGTTGATGTTATATATATATATTCAAGGTTGTTATTACAGTTCTTTCACCTATCTCTTCATGTGTTGTTTCTTTCTCTCTTTATGCATATGCTTCTTATATCTTGTATGCAATCTTTTCTTTTTGTTTCACACTAAAATACCTTGATAAGTTTTGTTTAAAGTGTTTCAGAAATATAAGTTGTCAAAGTCTTCCTTGTCATGAATTCTCTTCTTGCAAAGTTTTTCAAGAGTTTGTGTTAGGATAGATTTTATTATATTCAACAAGTGACTATGAGTTGAGTGATTTATGACTTCTCTCATATGTTTATTTGCTTGATGTGGTTTTGTCACGGATTGTCAAAATGAGAGATTGTTAGGACATATGTGATTTATGTTAGCAACATATGTCAACATTTTATGTAATTGACCAATCATTTGACAAAATGCACTTTACTTGTATTTGGGTAGATTTAGGATGCGTTTAATGTTTCAAGAAACAAGGTTTCAAGTTCAAGTGTTAAAGCTATGCAAGTCTGTCTAAGAATCAAGTGAAGAAGTACTAATCATTAAAGCTCGACAGCTAGTATCAATCGAGGTTTAAAAAGCTGTTTTAACCTGAGGCTTGACAATTACTTGATAGATAGGGTATCTGTTAAGATTTATGAAAAACAGATTTTCAGTTCTGATTTTCATCCAATCTGTGAATGTATTCTTGGGCTTTCTTTTCTCAAAACCCTAAACATATATAAGGATTATTTTAAGGGTCATCACATATGAGTACAAGAGTACAATTGCATAAGTGTGAAGTAAAGTGTGACCAGAAACTTAGTTTTCCCTAGTTCATCTTGAAGAAGCTGCTGTGTTTGTATATCGTAGGGTTTTGTGACCAAGCAACTTTGTGATCTTCATCTGTGATGAACTGAAGAACTTTGTAGCCAACATCCTTCTCAAGTTGGTGATCAAGTTGCGTACTAGGATCCGCGCATCTTTTGGTTAGTCACGTACTAGGAACCGTGCAATACAAGGAGAGATTGTCACTATAGAACAATTCCAATTGGGTATTAAGGTAATGGTTCAACTATAGGTTGGTATAAGGTACCCAGATTCCTTTACTTGTAACCGCTTGTTTTGATAATAGTGGATTCTTGGGAGTAGTAACCTTAAAATCATTTAGTGAGGTTTTTGCCTTGAATGTTTTCCCAATTCGTAAACAAATCACCGTGTCAAATTTAATTTCCGCTGCGTTTAGTTATTTGGTAATTTTTTTGTGCTACCACGCTCATTGCATGTAATTGAACCTAAATAATTCACTTGGCTAATGAATTGGTTAATTCATTACAATGAGTCAATACATTCTTAGACTATTAATAATCAATATATCATAGTTTCTGAAACAATAACATAAAAAAAAAAAAAAAAAAAAAAAAAAAGCATGTCTCCCCCTAACATGTACAAACACATTATCAAAACATGTCTTCCCCCCAAATACAATCTACAACAAAATATCTCCCCCTATCTCTATGCACTCCCACTTTTTGTGACGTATTACCAAAGGGCAATCATGGCTGATCCAAGGGTGGAGCTAGTGGAGATGCACCTCTAGTGTCAGCTAAATCTACTTGTAAGGCCGTAACCTCATTGAGCAAATCCAATAAAAGCTGTCCATGTGTTGCCTAAACTGTGAGACACGTCTCTAGCATGGTGCACATAGAAGAAGATGCAGATGTAGACAGTGGAGGATCCACAGGAGCAGTAGGACCCACAAACTCCTCACTAGTAGGATCACTAGAAGGAGGACTTCTAGATGCATCACCTGTAGAAGACTCGACTCTAGGGCGTTTAGAGTTAGCTTTTAACTGAGCAGCCCTTTGTCTAAGAAAGGTGGCACCTATAGGAGCAATGATATGTACAGGCTCAGAAGCAGGAAAGTCCTCTAAACCTAAATCTAGGAGGATCCTATGAATGAAAACTGGAAAGAACAAACCATGTGATTTAGCACTACTCTAATGGACCTCTACAAGAGAACGAATAAAAAGAGTAGGAAAACTAATAGGAGTATCGGTAATGAGAGCATTCAAAAATACACATCTCTCAATGGGAATGGTATGTATATGAGAGATAGGCTAGATATTATGACAAGAAATCCTAAAGAATAGATAATTGAGCTTAGTAAGCTTATGAGTAATAATCCTAGGATCAGTACCCCAACCAATGGTAGTACTAGTGAGAAGTGACATGATGTCATCAATGGGAGGAAATTATGTGTAAGGATACACAGGTTGTTGTACCAAAGGTACATTGAGAGCTGTAGCCATTACCTCACAAGCAATGACAAACTCTTTACCCCTTATCCAAGTTTCCACAAAGTGAATATTGGAGTCATCGGTGTGAATAAAGAGGTATGAATAAAACTCTCTAATCAATGTAGCAGGAGAAGGATATTCGACATCTAGAAGAGGTAACCAACCTTGACTCTCAAAATTCCTATGAATTCAGGATTCACTCATCTAGGATAACCTTTCTCTCAGCCCAAACAAACTAAAGATGTCTAACTTCTCATAGGCATCCTAATTAGACTTAAACTAAAATCTAGTTCTTTCAAAATCAGAAGAAGAGGAGGAGGTAGTCTTTTTCTTTGCTCTAGTTTTCCTAACCATGACTCTAAGAATAGGAAGAAAAAAAAAAAACAACACAAAAAAACCAAGGGCATGCTGCATTAGAAAGGGTTAGAGCACAAAATATATCTAAGAAATTGACAAACTATATGATGCATGTAATGAATGCACATATAATGCATGCTCTAATGCACAAAAACTTGTTCAATGTATAATGTACTAATTAACCAAAATCACATGTCAATTTTAACCAATTAAGTCCAATTGAACAAAAACCCAAATTTTGAAAAATTTCAAGCCCTAGAATTCCAATTCTTCTCAAATCACAAAATTGATCAAATTAATGCATGGAAATCATGTATATATCATCTAAGAACAAAAACCCATTGATCATATTTGATTAAAAACAACTAGAAAAACAAAATCCCCAAAAATTCCTTTGTTCGAAAAATAGGAAGAAATGCATGAAAATTGAAAATAAATGAAAAGGAAAGGGTATTTAGGTCTTACCTACATTTGAGGACAAAGCCCCTTGAAGATTGGAGGAGGAAAACAACAAAATCTTGAATTTTTGGATCGGTCGAGAGAGAAAAGGACAAAAAGAAGAGAAAACTTTTAAACTGTTGAAAAACATGTGATGAAGAACCTTTTTATTTTTCTTTCTTTTAGAAACTCAATCGATCGAGTACCAATCGAGTACCAATTGAACCAGAGAAAGAGTTTCCTTTAAAACAGCTTAAATTTTCGATCGGTTGAAAATAAGCTTCGATCGATCAAAATCTGAATAAAACATACTCGATTGATTGAGTACCAATTGAAGAGAAATTAAACCAACCCGGGACCAAGCTTTAAAAATCAAGGGATTTTCGATCAGTTGAAAAACACATTCGATTGATCAAAATTCTAGAAATTTAAATTTGTTGAAAAACTGCAGAAGATTATGTAGAAACACCTCAACCCAAGTAATTTCATGAATGAAATGCATGAGAATGAGTTAAAAGTTCTTCAAAGACATTAGTTTCAACCCAGAACTTCAAAACAAGATTTTCAAAACCTTACCCCAAAATTTTCAACCCTTGAACATATTTTTTGTATCAAAATCATAGAATATATAATTTGGATGGCCAAACTAAATTCACACACAATTTCATGTACTAAGTTTAGCAATGAATAACTTGTGTAGTGTGTGCAACTAGTAATAGCATGAGATACATGTGAGGTGATATATAGACAGTAATCAATCACAATTTCTACATTATTTATCACATAAATTTGAAAGTGATTATCACCTAAAGAGTTACATCATATAACTCCTACATCTTCTAGAAAACAAGCTTGCAATCATGCATTTTTTTTTATTTAGCCTTATTGTAAATAGATTTTTTTTTTATATTATTTTTATTTATTTTAAGGCTACACCTTATTTTCTTTTTGTGCATATGCTACACTTTCTTGAGCACAAAATCTTATGATATGCACTAAGGTGTTCATGATTGGCTAGTAAACAGTAGTGAGATGATTATTTATGTCTTTCTTTTAGAATTTTTTAGTCTTTACAATCAAAAGCATATGACTTCAAAATCAAGAGCATATGATCAAAAACTATAAACACTCACACAAACATGCACTACATAGCTAATACTAGCAAAGTGCAGAAAAATAAGCTCATCTAAGCTAATAAGGTACATAGGCATATTATGCAAAGATAATATAGCCAAACTTAACTACACATCCATGATGTGTAATACAAATGCATCCTTCCACTTTCCACTTTCCTTTTCCTTCCTTTTTTATTTTATTTTTATTTTATGGAAACGAAAACAACTTAATATGAAAGCATGAATGTAATGCAATGCAAATCCTAGAAACAAAGAAAACAAGAAATCAAGAAAATGGTTACAAAGGATTTTGAGATGAAGCAAAAAGACCATGTCAGAAAGACTCAATTAGATGCAACTTTGATTTGGAGTTATTATTCAGATTAGAATGATGAGCAACTCCAGCATTGGTACAAAGGCTTAAAGTCTTTACTAATTCACCAATAAGTACCATAGGATCTTGTGCTTGAGGCACATGTACTTTTTGCTTAGTTGCTCACTTAGCAACTTGCAACTTGAAACAGTTTGGGCCAGTATGCCCCAACTTTTCCACAAAATGACAAACCCACAAAGGTCTATCATGTTTTTTATCCTTAGGGAAGTTCGGACTCTTAGGCTTAGAATCTTTAACATCTACCCTAATCTTCCTAGGAGCAGGAACTCTTCTTTTGACTTTACAACTTCTATCTTAGATGGTTTAGAAGAAGGAACAAAGTTTGTGGAATGAGTTTCAGACTCAGAAATGCTAGGAACAAAACCTTAACTTGATTTGTCTAAAGGAAACTTCTGAATACTCAACATGTGATCAAGTTAATTAGCAAGACCTATTTGACTGTTCTCTAGCAACAGATAACTCTAGTTCTAGGTTCTTAACTTTTTCAACCAACTTAATATTTTCAACCTTCACCTTATTTACCAATTCATTAGCATCAAACAAATTTAGCAACAAGTTTTTCTTTTCTTGTTTAAGAATGGCTATCTTCTTTAGCCCTGAATCCACGCTCACTGCATCCTTTGCAGCAACCTTGCATAGCTTGTTATAAGCTTCTTACAAGTTAGCACTCTCAGAGTGTTCCCCATCAGAAGAGTTCTCTTCAACTAAATCACTTTAATTAACTACAGTAGTGGCTATGAAAGCAAAGAAGTTTTCATCTTCATCACTTCCAGACTCATGATAAGAAACTTTACTATCACTAAGGATTAAAGCCATAGCTTTACCCTTTGTTCTCAAGAATGTTGGACATTCTGATTTCACATGACCATACCCTTGACAACCAAAACATTCTTGACCTAAAGAATTACTAGAAGATTGACCAATTTTTCTTTTGATTTTTCAGTATTATTGATCTTAGTTGGTTCATTTTCCTAGAGTTCTTAGGTTCAGCACTGTTTCTACCTTTTGCCCTTATTTCTTGAGAAATTTTTTAAATTCTTGGCAAGATATGCAATCTTTGTGAAGAGAGTTCATCATCAGATCTATTATCATCAACATCATCAACTGACTTAAGAGCCATTGATTGGATTTGCTAGTTTTGGGTAGGTCTAACTCATAGGATTGTGGAGATCCTACAAGCTCATCAATAGGGATCGAGTCCACATCCTTGCTTTTAGTAATGGTAGTTACTTTGAGTATAAAGTCCTCAGTTAAAGATCTAAGAATCTTTCTAACTATCTTAGGTTGATCATAAATTTCACCCAATTATATGCAGAATTAACAATATCATTTAGTTTAGCATAAATTTCATCAAACTTTCATCCTCAGACATTCTAATGCTTTCAAACCTAGTTGTCAACTGCTGTAACTTGTTTAATTTAACTGCCTTTGTGCCTTCATGCACAGTTTGGAGAATTTTCCAAGCAGTATGAGCAACCTCAACATTTGAGATTCTCCTGAACTCTTCCATAAAAACAGCATTAAAAATAGCATCATAACTTTCCTATTAAAAGCAGCTGCTTCTTTTGGGACGTTGGCCACTCACTAACAGGAGTAGCCGGTTTCTCCATCCATATTTAATAGAGTTCCACACTCTTTCATCTAATTTTCAAGAAGGCTTTCATCCTAACCTTCCAATAGACATAGTTATTCCCATAAAAGTGTGGAGGGATCACAAGAGTGACCGTGTTCCATGACAACATGGGTCAAGGATTAACTCTTAGATCAAGAGATCTAACATAAGAGCTAACTTGCTCTGATACCATTTGTTAGGCTTTTAGACCCCCTAACACAATATGTTTAACATAATATTAAGCCAAGTTAATTAACGAGTTTGTTATTCAAGTCTAAGTTAAACAATTAAGAGCAAAACAGATATAATGCGCAAAGTAAAGAACACAAAGATTTTGTTAGGTTCTAAGTACTTAGGAACTAATATATAGAACTCTAATATGTATTATTGGCAAACCATGATCAAAACAGGTGTCTAGTTATGTTTTAGACTTGCTCAAAGTATGTGATTTATGTAAAGTTGGAATCGAGTTAACTACAGAAGTTACCATGCATTTCTACCTGACTCAATCGATCGAGAATTAGACGCGACCAATCGAAAGTCGTGCAGATTATTTTTTTCTGCAGATTTTCCAACTCAGCCTTAAGCCCATATGACGTGTAGGTTTTATGTTTTGCCTAGGTATAAAAGGCAAACCCTAGTCACGTTTTTTTTAGTTGCTCATATTGCTGTTTGTGTGAATTTCTTGTGAGATCTGAGAGGTGCTTGCCTTCACACACGCTTAGGATTATCAAGAAGGAGATTACTTCAAGAACTTGATGATCGTTCAGCTACTTCCATAAGAACTTAAAGATACACAAGCGGGAGTGCTTGTACTTGCTGGAGAATCCAACAAAGAAGGAGTCCGTGGTCTCTGAGCTTGCACGTGGTCATGTCAGTAAGTTCTACTAGTGGGTAGCAATAGGATGTTAGTGGTCTAAGTCGCTATTGTACAACTTCGATTCTTTCAGAGTGGATTTAGGTTTACCTTGAGGATAGCTAGGTTAAATCTTCCCCAAATTTTTTACCTGTTTGATTTTCCTAGATCATCATATCTTTGTGTTTTTTTATATTCCGCACTTTGTATTGATATGATTATATGATTGTGTTAACCTAAATCTGAAACTTGGACTAAGTAATAACTTGGCTGATTAACTAGGTTAACCCAATTGTGTGTTTAAAAGGTCTAAATAACTTTACAAGTGGTATCAGAACGGGTAGCTCTTGTGTGTAGATCTTTTGATCTCTTAGCTGATTCTTGACCCCTATTGTCATGGAACACGGACACTCTCTTGTTATTCCTCCTCACTTTGGTGGGAATAATTATGCTTATTGGAAAGTAAGGATGAAAACTTTCCTGAAATCCATTGATGAGAAAGTTTGGAACTCCGTTGAATATGGATGGAAGAAGCCCACTACTCCTGTGAGTGAGTGGCAAACTTCTCAGAAAGAAGCAGCAGCCTTCAATAGCAAAGCTATGAATGTTATCTTTAGTACTGTTTCTATGGAGGAATTTAAGAGAATCTCTAATTTGAGATTGTTCACACTGCTTGGAATATCCTCCAAACTGTGCATGAAGGCACAAATGCAGTTAAGATCAAAAGTTGCAACAATTAACAACTAGATTTGAAATCATTAGGATGTCTGATGATGAATCTTTTGATGAATTTTATGCTAAACTAAATGACATTGTTAATTCTGCATACAACTTGGGTGAAATCTATGATTAACCTAAAATTTTTAGGAAGATTCTTAGATCTTTAGCTGAAGATTTTAGACCCAAAGTGATTGCCATCACTGAGAGCAAGGATGTGGACTCCATCCCTGTTGATGAACTTGTAGGATCTCTTCAGTCTTATGAGTGGACCTACCCAAACAAGCAAATCCAAATCAAGGCTTTTAAGTTTGTTGATGATGTTGAGGTTGGTGGATTTGATGATGAACTCTCTGCTATAGAGATTGCTTATCTTGCCAAGAACTTTAGAAATTTCCTTAGAAATAGCAACAGAATGGCAAGAGGTAAAAACACCGATGAATCAAGAAATTTTAGGAAGAATGATCCCACTAAGGTTAACAAACTAGATAAACCTAAAGAAAAAGTAGGTCAATCTTCAAACAATATAGGTTCTCAATGTTTTGGATGTCAAGGGTATGGTCATATGAAATCTAAATGTCCAACATTCTTGAGTCTAAGGGTAAGACTATGGCTATAACCCTAGTGATAATGAGGTTTCTGATGATGAGTCTAGCTGTGACGAGGATGGAAACTTTGTTGCTTTCACTGCTACTGTTGTAGTAAATAAAAGTGTGACTATTGAAGAGAACCTTTCTGATGGGAAACTCTGAGGATGTAAATCTTCAAGAAACCTACAATAAACTTTGCAAAGTTGCTGCAAAGGATGCTATCAATGTTGAATTAGGCTTAAAGAAAATGCATCTTTTGAGCTTGATAAGAAGAATTTGCTTGTGAATTTTTTGATGATACTGAACTTTTGAATAATGTGAAGATTGAGAATATGCTTCTGCTTGATAAAGTTAAAACTTTGGAACATGAACTATCTGTTGCTAGAGAACAAATGAATATGTCTGCTAGTTCCAAACTTGATCAAATGTTGAGTGTTCAAAAATCTCCTTCCGACAAAACTGGATTAGGAATTGTTGAGAGCATCAATATGTCTACACCAAATTCCACAATCTTTGTTCTTTCATCTTCTTCTGAACCCTCTGTGAGTGAGGTTGTCAAACCTATAGAAGTTTTTCCTTCTAAGAAGATTAGGGTTGATTTGAAAGAGTCTAAAACTAAGGAGTCTACCCTTTCTAGGAACAGGACACATGATAAGTCTGCATGGGTTTGTCATTTTTGTGAAAGTCTAGGCACATTCGTCCAAACTGTTACAAGCTTCAAGTTGCTAAGAGAGCAAATAAACCAAAAGTACCTGTGCTTTAAGCTCATGATCCTATGGTACTTATTGGTGAGTTGGTAAAGGCTCTAAACCTTTATTCTAATTCTAGAGTTGAAAATCATTCTAATATGAATAAGAACTCCAATGCTCAAGGTGCATCTAAAAGACTTGGGTGCAAAAGGCTCAATCTAAGTGAGTCTTTCTCCATAAAACCTTGTGCTTCATTGCTCTACTCTTTGTGACCATTTTTTTTTTATTCTTTTTGTTTTTGTTCTCTTTGTTTTCTAGGATTGCATTGCATAACATACATGCATTTCATTCGATGATTTTTTTTTTTCATAAAAAAAATTATAAAAAAATGAAGGAAAGAAAAGAAAAGGGAAGCAAAATGTGTTTGCATTTATCTTCTTGGTTTTGAAAACAAGGTGGTTTCAATTTTATTTACATAACTTGTCCATGTACTGGGTTTAGCTTGGATGAGCTTAATTCTTGCACTATACTAGTTAAAGCTCTGTAGTGCATGTTGTGTGGGAAGATGTTTGTAGTTTTTGAATACTTGTTGTGATCTTGAAGTCACAAGTCTTTGACTGACGGACTTGACTCCTTTGGAAAGGCATAAATAACCATTCACCACTATTTACTAGCCAATCATGAACACCATAGTGCATATCTTAAGATTTGTACTCGAGAAAGTGTAGCACATGCACAGAAAGAACA